>JAYKAV010003208.1:90101-357978 GCA_035582835.1 Phoebastria nigripes | reverse complement strand
GCCGGCGTACGGCGGCGGCGGCGCCCGGGCGGGGCGCAGAGGCGGAAGCGGGCGGGCGCGGCGATGGCGGCGGCGGGCATGGGGCAGCAGTGGGTGTTGGTGGAGATGGTGCAGGCCTTCTACGAGGTGCGGTCTGCGCCGCGGGCCCGGCCTGCTCTCCGACCGCCGGCGCGGGGAGGCTGGGGGAGGGCCGGGCGGCTGGCACCCGGCGCCGGGATGTGTGTGTGTGGGGGGGGGGGTGCCGAAGGGATCCCGCCGCCGAGCCGAGCCGCGTCAAGGCGGACGGGGCCCCCAGGCGCCCCGTGGCTGTCGGAGCTTGGGTGGCGGGTGTGAGGGCGCTGATGTCTGGTGCAGGGGGCGTGAAGGTAGAGGCGGGCCTGCCGCGGGACTGGTAACCGGTGAGCCTCGCTCGGTGGCGGGGGCAGGGTGGTGGCTCGCAGGGTGGTGCTGTGTCTTACCTGCATGGAATCGGGAGGTGGCTGTGGATCAGTGCCGCCTGTGTTAGGACTGCACTCGCAAAACTGTGAATATATGTATGTGCACCGTATTTATATCTTGAAAAAATAGATGCACGCACTTATGTTTTTCTCTGTTTAAGTTTATAAAGCTACATTTAAGGTGTATACCAGAGCATTAAACCTTAGTAAGATTCACAGTGTTCTTTGAGTATAAGGTCAGGGTTTGTAACTTACAAGTGTTATTTACAAAGGAGGAAACAACTTTTAAATGTTTATGTTTGAGTTCTCTCCTGGAGGGGATCAGGACGGCATGTTTGTGTCCAGGCTTTGTTTCATGGTATTAAAAAGGATGTCCTGATGATAGGTGGTGTTCTTGTATCAACAGTCTGTTTCCCTCCCTTCCTTTGGCAAAGGTTGGTAACTTTTTAAGAATTTATACWAGGGTTTGCAGTACAAATATAGAAGTGCTTAGCTACTAAGGCTGGTAGCACAGTCTAGTACACTGAATCCAGGATAATTGTAGGCACTGAAAGGCACAGGGAAGTAGTTTGTGTGGACCTCTACTGCTACTATACTATGTGTTCGTTAGATGTCATGGTGTACATATGTATTCTTAATATGTTTGGTGAACTGAAAAGTACTCTGCAAATGATAAATTCGTTATTTGCAGTTTGATAGGACTCCTTACTGGTTTTAAAAACTTGTGTTCAATTTCCATTAGTTTCTGGATGTGTGGTGCATTCCACTTCCTTTGTTGGCAGGTCAGATCCCACCAGAAAACTTTGATGTGTTGGGAGCTCTTCCACTGAGTTGAAGAGGGAGTGCAGTAGTGTGTGTACACTTTGAGTCTTTTAAAAATAGTAGACATCCACAGTGTAGACAGGAGCCTTTCTGAAATGGAGTAACTAAACTCATCATTAAAACTAGGTGTCAAATGCTGATGCCATCACTCCACATCTACTTTAAACTAGCTGTGCTGCCAGAGGAAACTGACTTTCCTGCCTCCAAGCACCCAAAGAGGCTAACTTTAACTTGGMTCAACTCTCTGTTCTGGTTTGCTGTATATATTCCTAAATATTGTGTCGACACAAGAGAGTAAATGACACAGGGGCAAAACTGCTTCTGGTGACTGTGTTGGGTTATACCTGCTCAGAGTGCCTGTGAAACTAACAAAAACGGGCTATGAGGACAGGATTAGGTTTCTTTGTAAATAATAGTAGCTGTTGGTGCTGGTGGACTATAAGTTATAAGAATGTAGGGTTGAAGTGGGTGTGCATAGATGACACAGACCTTCAAGCTCTCAGGATACTTCTGCTTGTTGTGAAAGCTTTCTGCCTTCACAGATACTGGTGCAACTCATACGGCATATCTGCCTTTACTCTCAATATTCAATTTATGTGCATGTGTGGAACTGAAACTGCTTATCAATTTAGAGTGTGCCTTGTTTATTAACAACAGAATAAAACCATACAAACTCCAGTTAACAGCTACAAGTAGTAGTTGCAAAGCAATCTACTTCCATATAATTTTTATTGATTTAGAAATACATATCAGCTGATGATCAGCTTTATTTTTTTTCTGAGTATACTAGTAGCGACAAAACTGTTGCATAGTGTCACACTGATTCAGACAGAATTCTGTGTAGACTTATTTTTGTGCTTTTATTTTCAGGCTCCTGCTTACCATCTCATTTTGGAAGGAATTCTAATTCTATGGATAATCAGACTTCTTTTCTCCAAGACATATAAGCTTCAAGAGCGATCTGATCTAACACCTAAGGTATTGTGGAAAAGTACTTTTCTTTAGAGAAACAGTTTATAGCCGTTGATACATTTGGCCATTGAACCACTGCTGCATCACAAATTGTGCTGGTTTTTCTTAGGATTTCAAAGGGTAAGCTTACTTTGGACTGAGAAACTGCTTATTGCTTAAACGCTTCAGTTCATGCTTTTAAAGTAGCACKGTGTTTGAGAGTCTGACAAATATAAAAGAGCTGATGTGTCCGTGACTGCTAAGCTGTGAAAAGCTGGCATTAGCTCTACTCAGTGGGTGGCTTTGTTTTAAAAATGGAAGCTATACTAAAAAAAAAAACCCCACCAAACAAAATGAACTATAAGAGTGTAGAGAATAGGAAAATGATCGGTCTGTATATGTGGTATCTGTGAGTAATAACTCTGAGAGTTTGCAGTGTTAAGTGGGTTCCAGAAAACTTTGTAGCTTAGCGGCAATTTTCTTCTTTTGCAATGTAGTTGTCTCAAAAAAAAAAAAAAAAGCTGTAATTGTTTGTAAAGACTGGAATTTCTCCCTGACTTCTGGCTGGAGACTATCAGGAATGAGTAGGGTTTGTTTTGGAGATGTCCTTGAACTAGTTTGTCTGAGACATGGTCTGTAATTGGGCTTGCTGCCTAATGTCAGAGGATGTCATTGGATATATTCAAAGGATGGTTGGATGCACGCTCTGAATGTGAAAATAGTGAGGTGAACAAGGAGGCGCTCATTTTTCTCAGTCAAAGATGAACTATAGCGATGTATTGCAATGTGACAACCAGCTTGTGTATGTGAGGGGTTGATCTGAACGATCTCAAGTCCCATATGACAAACAGGCTTAGTTTGCTAGAGCTTCAGAGGAATAGTAACCTCTATGAATGGGATAGAACATAGGAATTTCTTCATGGTACTGATGAAGGTTTGTGAAACAGATTTATGGGTATTTTACCTTGTCATTCCCATCTATATCATGCGCTTGCATGCTTTTTGATCTTATTCTCGGTAAGGATACATGTTAAGCATGTGGGCTTTGTGAATGCATCAATGAACAGGATGCAGGGACTATAGGCACAAGGCTGTAAGTGTGAGCAAATGTGCAGGCAGTGTCCTCTTTTGGGGAGTACTTACTGAATGAGCTTAGAGTATTCTAGGGAACACTTTAGCATGTATTTATTGGAGGCATTTAATATTGGAGGCAAGAAGTGAGCTGAGCAAGAATCAAGAAGGGCCGGTTTTGTGCTTGGACAGGTTTGAATTCATCCTGGGATTCTTGAAGTTTGCTGCCTTTGATAAGAATACAGAGGAGGAGTGAACGCAAAGGGAAGTCCAGTGTGGTGAAGCGCTGAATGTTCAGATCATCTAGGAAGACATGCTGCAGCTTTAAAGTAGCCCCTGATTGTCCATTCAGAAACTATGGTAGTTCATTTAGTAGAGTTTTCCTGCATCACATAGTTTTGATCTCTGGTATTTTGGAGGATAACCTTTTCTCTTTGGAAAGATTCATTCTCTCTGCAGTAGATGGTGTGAAAAGGCTCTTTGCTATTCTTGCATAATTGGTGACCTGAAAAAGCTGAAACGTATCTCTTCCTTGCAGAGTAAAGATTACACTCACATATTGCTATGTGCATCTTGAATGTTATCATCCAGTTGCAGGTCATCTCCTTTGTTCACTGACAGACCATTTTGCTGAAGCTGAGTTTAAGAAAGTGCTCAGACAAATCTGGAACAGTGGTATGCAGGGAAGAAAATTGTTCTGTATCTTCTTAACTGGGGGCAATGAACAACTGGGAGATTGCACGTGTAGCTGGTCTCCTGCAACTCAGTGGAAGCAGGGGTTTAGAAGGAGGTCAAAAAGGGGAGAAACATTTGGAAATGGCTTATGTTTAATAACAATCCTACTTTTGCAGGATGACAGTATTAAAGTACTCTGGCAGGACAGCAGTAGCAGGCTTTCTGAAGAATAGAAGCATGCAAATACGTTATTGCTGTGATACTTCTGATGAGATTTATACAAACTTTACTTGAGCTTGAGGGGTGGAAAGGAGTGTGAATATTAGCAGAAATCCAAAGTGATCAGGAATTGCATTGTATAGATACTGGATACATTGATTCACAGTTGCAAGGCACAGAAGAAAAAAATTTGCAGAGTGCTAAGAGCTGTATTACAACAAAGGGTTTGACTTGAGATGTTAAAGACATCAACACCTCTAGCTTTTTGTTACCTGTTTTTGTTGCCTTTGATGGCAAAAAGAATAGTACGGGGGAATGTTCTTTGGTCTGATGGTATGTTCAGGTTGGCTGACGATGAAGGAGGTTTAAGTTAGTCTAGTTGGCTTTACCATTGACCTCTGAAGATGGAAGCAGTGTTTTCTGTAGGAAAAACTGTATTTGGAAGGGAATGTCTTGTCTACAGATAGTTTATTGAAAGTAAGCATAAATACAACAGTGAAGTGGAAGTGTGAATAAGTCTTCTACAGTTGGAGGACTTAAGCAGACCGATACATCAGAGGTGTGGAGTGATTCCATCTCTTTTTCTACAATGTAGGTAATTGCTGTGAAAAGAGCTCATTTATTTTGTGTAGGGGAATAGCTGTGGGGGGAAAAAAACCCCACCTTAATCTTCACTAAAAACCTGCAAATAGTTGACACTGGTCTGTGTTGTGGGTTAACCCCAGTAGGCAGCTAAGCACCACACAGGTTCTCACTCACTTTCTCCCCCACCCCCAGTGGGACAGGGGAAGAGGAAAGGGAGAGTAAAAGCAAGAAAACTTGTGAGTGAAAATAAAATTGTTTAATAAGCAAAGGAGAAGTGGAAGGAGAGAGAAACAAGACAACTGATGCCAAGGCAATCACTTACCACCTCCCATGGGTGGACCAATACCCAGCCAGTTCCCGAGCAAAAGATGGCTAACTTCCCTAAACCCTCTCTTTTCCTTCTTATTGCTGAGTGTGATATAATATGGTATGGCATATCTGTTCGGTTAGTTCGGGTCATCTGCCTGGTTGTGACCCCTCCCAACCTCTTGTGCACCCCCCAATCTGTTCCCTGTGGGGGCAGAGTGAGAAACAGAAGGCCTTGACACTGTGCAAACACTGTTCAGCAAGAGCTACAACATTAGTGTGTTATCAGCATTGTTTTGGTCACAGATCTAAAACACAGCGCTATATGAGCTGCTCTGAAGAAAATTAACACCATCCCAGCCAGACCCAGTACAGTCTGTTTCATACAGTATGGGATCCCACACAGCCAGGCTTCTGAGTGCATGTTGAGCTGCATGTAGTAACATGCCAGCTGTTCAGCGAGGAGACTGCTGACTTGCCTTCTGATTTGTTCTAGTTTGATTCATGCTGTGGTGTCCAGTCTTCACCACACCAGAAGGAAATACTAGGTTGTTCAGTAGAGGCGCTGGAGATAGGCCAGCTCAGGCGGTGGAGCTCAGGCTACCTTTATGTCAGCCACTCATGTTTTCTCTGTGAATTATTGTTGCAGATGCTGCCAGAGCAGAGCTGGCTCCGCGTAATAAATATTACTGAAGAATACCACTATTGCACAGCCATCTTGATGTGATCTGTCAGGACCAGTCTGTCCTGGGGAACCAGAGGTAGATGATATATTGTGCAACCTAGTGCACTTAGGAGTCACACTTCTAAAACAGTGAAGAAATCCACCGCAAAGGTGGCTTCTGGGTTTAGTCAAATGTGTAGCAAGAGTATCCAGTGCAGGAATCAGATTTCAACTGACTGTCTGTCATCCTTTAATAACAGTGTTTGTAGGTATTCCTATTGGTTCTATTCCAAAATAATGAAATCTCCCAAATCATTAACTAAAAAGGTAGAGTACTTCTCTGTGACTATAAGTTCCTGATAGTTTGGGATTTTGGGAAGTACAAATAAGTCTGTGGCCAGAGAGGGTGCTAGACATACAGATTCTTGTGGGCTTTTCACCCAAAATAAAATCTATAGAAAAGCAGCAAAGTGCCACTGAGGACTGGAGCGGGCTGTGGGAGATTGCATGGCTACACGCTCACTCTCCAGCCAACAACCATTTGTGTGAAAGGAGGGTGCCCCCCAGACGTGTGTGTCTTTCACTCTGCAGTAAATGATACTGAGCATTTCTCTCAAAATCTCTGAAGTCCTACTAGGAGCCATGTCTTACCATTTGTGGATGGGAGGAATAGTTGTTTTCTTTGGTTTTAGAATTTTCACTGCAGTAGTAGCATGGGAACAGTTTTATTAGAGCGATATTAGTCAGGAGGCTGGAAAGTTCCTGTCAGGGACAAATGTTTAATGCATGCCTGAGAAATACTGTAGGCCACAAGAGCTCTCTCTTGCAGGAACAGCATTCAGAGATTGATCAGATGTTGTTCTACAGGGAAGAGCAGATGTAGTCTGTTCTTGTAAAGGTTTTCAGTCATTTTGAGCCAAGACTCCCTGTGTAGGTAAAGATTCTCTTAAGTATTAGCATAGTTTGAAGGAGAGAAATTTCTAACTAGCATGCCCATTGTTTGTGCCAATTTATGCTATGCTAATATATAATTCTGTAAATACCGTGAAATTAAAGATCTGTTATTTGAGGACCAGCAAATAAAAAAATATTATTAATCTTTGGATATTGACACAGATGCRTGTATGACATGGTTTCAGAACACTAGCACTAGCTAAGAACTGTCTTTATGAACACAATTGCTAACTTTTCTTAAAAACCAGGGTCAACAAGGTAACTTATTTAAATGATTTGGGTTGGACGTGTTTATACCCAAGTATTTCTCTTACCCAAGGTGTCTGGCGTTTAAAAAGTAAAAACCACAACCAACAAAATACAGCCACCCAAACCCATTTTATTTATATATATGTGTGTGTGTATTTAGATAAATATATTTAAAATGTTTATATATGTGCAAAATTGTATAAATATGTGTGTATAATTTATAAAATATACTTATAAACATTTTATATCTTTTTTTGTGTATTGTATATTAGTAATAAAAATAAAATATATACATTTTATATTTGATATTTATATTTTATTTAACATTTATGTTTATGTAAATTAAAAAGAATTATAAAAGGGAAAGAGGAAGCACCGAGAGATGAGTTCACTTCCATTACAGCCCGAGAGGGTGGAAATTGAAAGTTTTGAGTTCATTCTTTTCATCAAGTGGATATTTTCGGTACAGTGAACTGAGGAGAAATAAGTGAATCAACTATATATTGAGGATGTTATATTGTGAATTAAAATCTGGTATCTCTATATGTTTGAAAATTAACATTTTTATTCTTGATATTGGTCTGAAATTTCGTGCCTATTTGGGAGGTAGAAGATATAAGTGCTGTTCTGAATGTGGAGTCACTGTATGAAAGCCTGCTTCTGCTCTGTCTTTTTGGTCAGAGGAAGATGACCATGTTTACCCTGAAAAGTCAGCAGGATAGGACAGTGTACTGAGATATTTGGTGAATGGAAGGAGGAAGGGGTATAGACTGTCCTGTCCACAGTGTGGATGGCCGTTTTAGATTGAGATTGGTATTCGTTTTAATCACCAATATCTCCAATCCCCCACCATAATAAAGGAACTTCTATCACAGAAGCCTTTGGTAAACTACTGCCTGTGCTAAGTACATGTGGAAACAGAAGACATAAGACATGAAGATGCAGTTGTTTGTTGTTTGTGTTCCTATGTCCATCAAAAAGCAAAACGCCATGTAACAGATGAGGAGAATGAATGTGAGCTAGAATTAGTGAAACGGTGTTGTTTGAAATGAGGATTAGACTTCTCCTGTGTATTTTATTTTGTGTTAAGAAAAAAATCAGCATATTGCCACATCTCATCTGTGGCTTGTCACCTATGCCGTTAGTTTGTGCGCTGCAAACACTTCAAAGGGAAGAATGGAAACTTCTTACAACTTAGTATGAATGGGGGAGAGAAGTACTAATTAGGAATTGCTCATTATGTTCAGAGATCTCAACTGCAATTGTACTATGCTAATTAATTGTAGTTACAATGTCCTTCTATAAATACTATTTTTCTATTTGCTAGGCACCACAGCAAAAAGATTTTAATTGAATTTGTGTATCAGTTGCTAAGCTGCTTGGTGATATTTTGTACCCTTAGTTCAAAAAATCAGACTTAAATGAAAAAGCTAAGTGCATGCTTGCACAGCTTTAATTCTGCCTTCTTTGAAGAAAAGGTGTGTTATGTTGCCTGCTCTGCCTTTGAATTATGTTGTATAAAAGCTGTTTGAATGTTCTTTGTGTTCAGGTCTTAAACAGAAGAAACACCGTGCTTCCTAAGTCCTTCCCCTTTAGGCATTTGATGTCATCTAATGCTTTTCTTATTTATCCTTCCATAACTGACAGGCTGCACCACTTCTCACCTGATTTATTCTGCTTCCTAATTAAAACAAAAACCAACAACAACCGAAGGAAGATAAACACTGACCCTGTGCTCTAAAATGAACACAAAACTGTTGATGCAAGCTACACCGTACGTCAGGGATTTGGGGCCTTTCGACACCAGCTGTTGTAGGAGCAGAGTGAAGGCTGCATGAGCATACATCCTGCTTTCTGATTTTCAGAAGTCTTTTTGAACTCTTGTGAAAAGGTGTAAGATACTACTGGGTAACTCAGGATACCCAGTAGCATCAGCCAGTCTAGGTTGGGACTACTTTGTTGTGGGATCTAGTTTAGCTATATATCCATCCTGCTTTTGCTGAGTTAGTTTTCATCTGGATCATTTTTCTGAACAAGGTTTTTGTCTGGTTTTGTAACTGCCTATGCCAACACAAGGAACAGGGCATAAGCACTATGGACATAGTATAGGACACAGTATATGTGACATAGGACATGTATTTGTGGCTGGGAGAGGACTGTGCTGTAGCAGCTGCTGGCTTGCAGTGCTGTGGGTCAGCACACTTAGTGTTAAATTACGTCTTTGATTTTTTTTTTTCAAATAGCGATATGGTATAGAGATGCACACTAGTACCTGCTCTGAGATGAGGATGGAATTGCCACTCTCTGTCTTGGATTAACAGAGTTTAGCATACAAGGTTATGGTTGCAGTTCTACTCTGAGATTAACCTGAATTTGGGTACTGCTTTTCCACCATTTTGGTACTGTGTTGCATGTTAATCTTTATAGGGTGTACATCTGGTAATCTTCTCCCGTAGGGTTCTTGAGGTATTTGCTGAGTCATGTCAATCATTAGGTTTGATAATAGAATGCAGTAATGAATAGTAGTCAATAATATTTACACACAGCTTAATTTATTATTGTTCTGTTCTCTGGTGCTCAGTTATCTGTTTGGATTTTTTTAATTGAAGCATTAAAATCTGCTGTTTGACATGCTATGAATGGCACTAGTACAGGGTAAATCAGTAAAACCCCCTACTTCAATGCTTTCCTTAATATGTGGAACAGCATTTCAACACATACACAACTGCGTGTAAGGCTCCAGCTGGGGCCTGTCCTATGGTGGCTAAAGAAATGAAGCACTTTTTCTAACATAAGTGTAGCCACTTCAAAATATTGAATATATTCAATTCTGTTGCACATATTAATGGCATTTTATCTCCTTCAAAATATATGCCACATGGGTTAAATTTCAGTAAGAAATCTAACATGAGAAAGTTAAATAAAAAGGTATTTAAAGTACATCTGCAAAATATTAGAAACACAAGTGACTATGTTCACATAAAAAGGATCTTTTCTGAAATACAGGGCTATTGAAATTTCCATTTGTGTTTTGAAACAGACCTTTGTGGAGCTCCTGGGGTATTAATTAATACTCTGGAAATACCTAGAAACAAAGTTATTCGTTAGCTTAGTAAAAGGAAAGTGATGAAAATGCAGCAGACTAATTGTATTGTTGCATTAGTTTACTTTTGTTTTTTTCATATCTTAATTTGTTTTTGTACTTCAAAGGCTTTGAAAAGTATATTTGGAAAAAATAAAAATGGAAAAAGATATTGCTGTCATGTTTTCAAAAATCGACTGCAGAATTTATGTTTTGGTACTGAAATGGGTAGCCTTAAATATTCTACTGCTTTTTGAAATAACAGAGAAATATAAACCCATTGTAGTCATACCATTCAAAGTTAGCGTGTTAACAAATATGTTATAAGGTGTGTCTCGCTGTACTAGTAAATAATCCTCCGGTAAAGTTCTGCTTTCATGTATGAAGGATGATTTTGGTGATTTGCCTGAGCGGTTGCTAATTTATGTGGGACTAGTCTAATGCACCTGTTATGCTGGTCCACTGCATGTCCTTTGGAAAATCATCTAACTGAGGTTTTCCAAATAGTTTAAAGCACTTTGAAAATGAATGTGCGTTCAGTATTCCTCCATGATTAGGTGGGGGATATGTGGTTTAGTAGTTGTTGTTACCATTTCTTGAGCATTTGGCAGTTTTTCTCCATTGTGTCTGCTCACGTATGTGTTACTTTGCTACATTTTAATGCCACAGTTGTTTAAACAGCACTGTTGAAGACTTGAGAATGTAAAGTGAAGCAATTTATATTCAATTATTATGTAATTTGTATTTAATTACAAATGTAGAGGAGGATTTTCATAATTAATAGATTGAATGAAACAGTATTGATTAAAGTTTGGCAGGGACACCAAGTTAGTATCTCTTCTCTTATTATCATATGAGATCTTTAATGCATAGGCACAACTAGGCTATCTTTCTTTACATCTTCTTCCCTTTGAAGAATTCAGAGCCCTTCAGTTGAACATACTGAGATAATATCAATTCTAAGTGTCTCAGAAAGGTGACACATACTAGCATACATCATTTCTCATACAACTGTTACCAACTGTTTATTAGCACATAATGTCTTTTCTAATGGAAATCCTTTTTGAGCAGTGTTTCTTTTCTCCTGTTCAGGAAAAAGAAGAGTTGATTGAAGAATGGCAGCCAGAGCCTCTTGTACCTCCTGTACCAAAAGATCACCCAGCTCTCAACTACAACATTGTTTCAGGGTAAATGTAACCAAAATAAATTCTGTTTTTTATTTCAACTCAAATACTTGATGTCCCTATTTTTAAGCATATTTCTTATTAAGCATTGCCCTATCCTTAAAACCTTTCATAAATGAATTCCATTTTTAGATAGCAGGACTGAATTTGCCACTGAAGAGGTGGTGTTGGTTTTGCAACATTATCACGACTATCTTATTAAGAAAATCCTTCTTACTTTAAATGTTGTAATTTTTTTTTTTTTTTAATATTCGGGGTGGGTAGAGGGACACTTTACCTTCATTGTGCGTCTGTATTGTTTGGTAGTAATTTGTTTCATTTCATAGAATCATAGAATCATTAAGGTTGGAAAAGACCTCTAAGATCATCGAGTCCAACCGTCAACCCAACACCACCATGCCCACTAAACCATGTCCCCAAGCGCCTCATGTACACGTCTTTTAAATACTTCCAGGGATGGTGACTCAACCACTTCCCTGGGCAGCCTGGTCCAATGCTTAACCACTCTTTCAGTAAAGAAATTTTTTCTAAGGTCCAATCTAAACCTCCCCTGGCATAACTTGAGGCCATTTCCTCTCGTCCTATCGCTAGTTGCTTGGCAGAAGAGACCAACACCCACCTCACTGCAACCTCCTTTCAGGTAGTTGTAGAGCGCCATAAGGTCTCCCCTCAGCCTCCTCTTCTTCAGACTAAACAGTCCCAGTTCCCTCAGCCGCTCCTCATAAGACTTGTTCTCCAGACCCTTCACCAGCCTTGTTGCCCTTTTTTGGACACGCTCCAGCACCTCAATGTCCTTCTTGTAGTGAGGGGCCCAAAACTGAACACAGTATTCAAGGTGCGGCCTCACCAGTGCCGAGTACAGGGGCACGATCACCTCCCTACTCCTGCTGGCCACACTATTTCTGATACATTTTTTCTGAATATGTAGACTTAGACGTCCAAAACTGGTTGCTGCCTTCTGTGTAGGGGTTGCGGGGAAACTGTGTCATCATAAATCACTTCAGAAGAAACTGATTTTGTGGCTAGCCACTTGGCACTTCATGAAAAGTTGTCCTCTTTGGACAATCAGAAGTGGAGATGCTTGATGGTGAAGTTGTTTTGTGAAGAAGTTATGGCTTAGCATTACTTTCTTGTGTGTTACAAGGCTTTTAAAATGTGTGCTGACTTAGGCAAGAGTCACAGTATTTCAGAAATTGCTTTGAAATTTCTTTCACAAGTGTCAGATTTGTTTCTGTCAGTAACTTTTACAATATAAGCATTCTTAGTATCCTTCTAGTAACACTAATAATTTAAAATCATTTAGTGACAGAGCACAATTACTTGCTGTCATAGAGAGCTCCATTTTGATGGTTCTGCCACCACGGAAGAGTCTGCCTTAGAAAAGGGATGCCTATTTTAATCAACTGTGATGCGAACAATCCTTCTGTTATTGTTCAGAATTTTGAAACAAGCAGTACTGTGGAGTTAAAGGAAGAGTTGGGTGTTTAAAAAAAAGCTGAACTAATATATCTTTTACATTGATTCAGAAAATGTTTAAATTATTTAGAACTTGCCAGTGCTTACAGCTAGGGAATGTATTGTGACAGAATGTTAATTTGTTGTGGCTGTTAAACTTAATAGTGGCTATGGGAAAAACTTGGCATTTGTCTTGTAAGATTTAAACTGCCAACTAACTACCTTCCTGTAAGTTGCTCAACAGCTATGAGATTGTAACTTGGGCTATAAACTTAACCCACATTTCAGAATTAATACAGAAATGAAAGTGTCTGCATCCTAATTCCAGCTCGAGCATTTCTGTCCCCTTTTTAATTAGTATTTTGGGGGGACCCTGTTGATGCTAATGAGGTAGTCGTCTTTCAGTGATTTTCATGTGTTAATGTCTACCATGAATGGTGATTTACATAAATCTTAATTATCTTAGTATGTGGTGGTTTAATAATGCATATTTGCAGTAATGTGTGGATAGGGTTTATATAGGCTCATAACTACTTAGGAAGTATTAAATATTTCAGTAAAAAGTTTGACGCACTGTGTGGGGGAGGCAGACTTCCTCCTCCCTCAAATATGCAAGGCAGTTTGTGCATTATGTTAGTGTGCCTGCTGAACACTTGCATGATCCCAGTAATGTTGCCAAATGATAAGCAAAGCCAATARTGCAGAGATTTGTCCAAACAAAAGAGTGACCAATCTTGAATCAGCAGTGAAGAAGTTACCCATGATGGCTCGGGCACAGTCCAGAAATTAGTTACTTCCTGTGGTAGCCTTTCTGTGAACTCATCTATGCAAGATAGCTTAATTGTACAAGATCTCATTCAGAAAATGTAAACCTATTTCCTAAAACAGTGTGTGTGCAAAATTCTCATGCTGATTCTCATTTTGCTTTAAAATAAAAAGGCACTAATGATCTGGTTTTTAACTTTATCATCTTCTGCAACTGATTTTTCAATACGTGCAACACTTAATAGATAAGTGAGAGGTCCAAGTACAGATGGAGTGCTTTCGGTACTTAAAAGACACAGTTTCTGAAGCACTTGCTTGCAAGTTCTTTGAATATAGCTTGACATTATATTTTTATTTATGGTTTCAGCTGGATCACTCAGTATCTCATAACTGTTGTCCTCATACCTAATGAACTGTGTTATACTAGGGGAAGGGAAATACATGAAACTATAAAGAAATTAAGTGTTTCACTGTTTTCCTTTTGCAAATACTTGTTGGTTTTGACATTGCAAGGGAGGTTTTATGATATTGCTAGCATCCATGTTTTGGATATAATTATTCACTGGAATAAGCTTTTCCATGAGTGTTTTCTGCCTAACCATGAGTGTTCCTTTAGAAGTTTGGGTAAAATTCTGATAGCAAACTGCTATCAGAATGCTATCTGATGGCCATGTTTTCATAAGGGCTGCAGCTTTGTTAGGGGCAAGTTGCTGATGAACATTAGTGTATTTTCTAGGTTTGAGAGGTTGAGCTGTGGGGGCAAATTGTTGTAAATTTACCAGGTTTAATAGTATGCTGGGAATATATTGAACCTTGTGTTAGCGCCAAAATGCATAGGTATAGATCTGCTCTTGTCAATATCTGCGAACCTAAGTAGTTGTTTCACTTAATAGGACTTCCAATATTTGGTACAGCTTGTTGATGAGCAAGATAGAGGAACAGATCCAGGTATATTTTTAATGGCAGTCAGTTCCCCAAGACAGTTTGCTGCGCATTTGTATAATGCTACTACTGTGCAGAAGATGCACTGAAGTAATGCGGGACTGCTCCTTTGTGGGGTCAGGTTCAGCCTGTGTCAGTTTAGTGTCATGGAATGACAGTGATGAAGATGGCACGGCGCATGCACTGTGTTAGTAGAAGACTTTCCAAAGCTGTTTTGTAAGCTTTGCAATTGCTTGGTTGAAGCTTGTTGGTTGAACATGTGCTTAATTTTTGAAGTGAACAGATAGAAAATCATGGAGTTCTTTTAAGTGAGGTTCAGGCAGGTCAGTGTTTTTCTTAACTTGTAGTGAATAGCTTGGACTTAAAGTTTATTTGCTTTGCACACCAAATGTACCCATTGAAATATTGTCAGCAACCAGATTTGGAGCAGCTGTGCACAGACATTTGAGCAGCCCTGTTTAATTTTGATTGTGAAAATTGCTCAGTGCTAGTTTCCACATGGGAAAAGCTTGTTTAAACTATTGTGTTTGAGGAATAGTATAGGATCTCAACTGTAATATTTGACAACGCATACAGAAATGGGCAGACATAAGGTTTTGTATTTGGCTTAGCTTTGAGACTTCTCAACACTCTGAGTGATTAATTGAAACTTTTGATTTTGTAATATTGAAGTGTATAATTGCCGAAACAAGATTGCTTTTAGAATACAGCACTCAGATATGATGCTTGCATTTAAAAGGGTAAATAGCTATTTTTATCTTCAATTTTTTAATAACTGTTTATCTAAATAATAATTTTTTTAGGGCAGAAAATTCCTCTGCCCTTTGCTTCATATATATTGTGCTCTTGTTCTTTTGTTAATGTTGGGTGTTTTCATACTTTCTGTATTTCCTGATTACATGAGTTATTCAAACTGTTACGGATTAAACAGAATTGGAAACTTGAGATGACAGATAATACAATACTTTTGTCTGCTTACAGCTAGTACCTATATTTCAGGAGCCCTGTTCAGTATAAGGTTCGTATTGTGGGTTTGCTTTATGACAAAAACATTGGTTTTACATTCATCTTTATCATGGAAGTAAGTAGCAATGAAATTTCCTTTTTATTTGTAGTATTCTTTCAGATAGATATCACTTTCCTTTTGAAGGAGAAGCTTTATTTATCTCTTCAGGAGTCATCTTTGTATGAATTACGTTTTCAGCAAGGAATCATTAAACTAAATATCTCAGGAAGGTATTTACAGTTTCTTTATTAAGCTACAGGAATACAGTTTTTGCTGAGTATGGTAGTATATTTGTGACTTGACATGGACTTAAATATTGATTGGCAGCTGCAAAGGAAGAAGTGGAAAGAGGGAATCTTGAAAAAGCTTTGTGCCTTTTACTGTTGAAAAACAAAACTCCTCTACTGTTTGTTTGTGAAAATGGCAACTGTTTATTTATAACAATAGGTCTGTAATTTTTTTTCAGTCCTCCCACCCATATAATCACTGTTAATGGCAAAGAATGTATAAACTTTGCATCGTTTAACTTTCTTGGACTTTTGGATAATGAAAAGGTTAAGGTGAGTTCTTCCAGTTATTGTATTTGTGTGATTGCTCCTCTTTTACTTTGTATGTTATCTTGAAATTAAGAATGACTTCAGAAAGCACAAACTTTGTCAAGGAAGTATACTTCTAAAGCAGCAAGGAAGATTATAAACCTTGTAATTTTGTGCTATTTAAGTTTGTCTTTTTACTAAAGTTTGATCTGATGTACTTACTGCGTACTAGCTGATTATCAAGTTACATTAGTATCTAATGTCCCTAATCATTAGAATATAATGAATGATGCTTAAACACCTGTCTAAAATAGTTTTGATGTGAAATAAATTCATAGAATTCAGTACATTATTATACTTTCTGTAAAGCAGGTCATGTTACATGATGCAAGAACTGGCCTGTGTACATTGGTATAAAATTGTCAATGTGAAGTGTATAGAAGAGTTAGAGATCTAGTGTAGGAATAAATATTTCATGTAATTCTTTTCTGTTAAAGAGTGCGGCCCAGGCATCCCTGAAGAAATATGGTGTTGGCACTTGTGGACCTAGAGGATTCTATGGTACTTTTGGTGAGTAACTTTCTTTGATCTGCCTTTAAAGGTGTTCAGACTGGTTTGGTAAGTCAGCCAAAATAGTCCTATATATAAGCAGTAAATTATTTCTATCACTGTGAAGAACAGTTACCCTCTAACACACTTTTTACTGTAATTGTTATGGATTGGTAGCATTTATTGTTTGTAGCTTTGTTTCTTATTCATTTTATGTGTTTCTTATTCATTTTATGTGTTTTCTTACTCTTTCTAATGCTGGTCTTTGGAGGAGAGTTGCGAAGTTAAATATAATCTGTTTTACTTCTGGTGACCATAGTAGAAAGAGAAAATAAACACAATAGAATTTAATCATGCATGGTGAATTTAAGAGTAAATCAATAATAAGTTTCTAAGTAGACCACAAGAGGGCAGTCTGATTTCTGTGATAAAAATTATTAGTTAAGTTTATCTAATGCTGTAGTCAGAGTGATGTTTTCCTTTACTGATAACTTTAATGTTGTAATTAAGAGATTTTATGATGCGAGCAGGTGTTACTAAGGGTTTTTTCATTCTTTTTAAGTAGTAGTAAGTTGTTGAATATCAGCTTCTGGAAATAGTTCTCTGCAGGCATTGGTATTTTGAGATACTGTGTGGAAACCAAAGAGTAATACATGAAAAGCTGCACCGTTGCAGGCTAAAAGCATCGTCTTGTGAACTTTCCAGTCTCTTCCCTGAGGTGCTGGAATTCACAGGGTGTTTGTACTCAAATGATTTCATACAGTTAGCTTCCTATAGCCTTGACTTGAATTCCAGACTAACTTAAACTTTTCTCAGTTAATCAAGCTAGTTCTTTAAGTGATCAACCAGATGCTGTACCTATCTTGATTTGTTATAAGTCTATATATCAGAAGGAAGTTGGGTCTTTGATATCAGTCTTATAGATTGTTCATTAGCCTAGAACCATAATTCATTTCTAAAGAAGGTGACGATAGCCCATTGATTAGTAGAGAGCTTTTAGGAAGCTAGATTCCCGCACTGATCACAGTTCAGCAGTGATCTGTTGGAATTCATACAGCCTTTTTTTTTTTTTCTTTCTTTCCCCAAAACACTGAAAAGCTCAAAGAAACTTGTGGACTAACGCCTCCTGCCTTTTGAGTCCAGGCTGATTTTAAGTTTTGTGAAATCTTTCACTTTGCTTCTTTCTAGTAATTATTTTAAACAGACTGGTTGAAAGTTGATTTTCTCTGGTAAGTGAGAAAATTTGGGTTGTTTCCTCCCCTCTTTGGAGGTCTAATCCTAAGATCCAAACTGTATAGCTTTTGCATTTAGTTTGGCTGCTGTTCATTGGCTTCTGAATTTTTTTGGTAGATGCTGCATTTCACAAGGCAGGGGATATAATCTGTGGTATTGATGCATGACATCACTAGTGAAGAAATTATGTTATACTCACCTATTTGAGATATCATCTTTTACAGATAAAGTAACGGAGAATTGGTTTAAAATTTGAGACAAACACCTGCTGTTCTTGTTGGATCCCAAACTGTCTTCCCATTTTCCCTTGAGTTTAAACATTTGAGTATTGCAGGATTATGAATCTCTGTTAAGAAACACTTCTTACATCAGTAATGTTGTATGCCTCAAACTTTTCACACAATTCTTTGTGTGCTGTGACTTTGGTAAATGAGTCATGTTGTGTCCAGAACTACATAGTTTCCTCTTACTTAACTATATAGGATTTAATTGATGATTGTCAATTGTTGTCACCAGAATTATCCCCTCTTAGGGGCCGATATTTCATATCAATATTAGAGATCTCTTTATTTGGAAACGTAGATATCATGTTATAATTTATTTTGTCTGGAGACTTGATTCTTCATATCTCTGCCTGTTTGAAGGGATTTCATAGATTTAATGAGTCCCTATTAAGACATTTTTGCTTTGTGCTGTATCCCTGAAAACTGCATCCATGCCTTTTTCCTATGATAAGCTTGAAATACTAGTGTATTCACACATAACTGAATCTTTCTGGTTATTTTCTCCATAATGACAGCTGAGGGGTGTATCACTTTTTTGGTGGTGGGGTTTTTTTTAGGGCTATTGTTGATTGCCTAGCAGCCACAATTTCAGTACTACTGTGAAAATCAGGACTGGTTACCTGATAAAATATATAAAAGATGATGTGGGATTTGGTCTCAGTTCTTCTGCTTTTGACTTGCATGCGAGCCCATGCTAGGCACTAAACTGGCACTTCACAGCAGTTGTTGACAATAATAGCTTTATTAAGGTTTCAGAATTATGTAGAAAGCTGTTCCAATCATATCTTCCTCTGTGCAAAAGTACTCTAGGTAGTGTTTGCAGCTTTCATTTAAGCTAGGCTAATCCAAGTGATGTAACCAGACTAAAGCAAATCATTGCAATAAAGAATAGAAGAGTCAGATAGTATCCTGGTTTTGTCGTGATGGAATGATAGTGAAGCCTTAATAMTGTCTTAAGCTTTTTAACCTCACAATTACGCAAAGCATTCATTCCCTTATGTAATAATGTATCAAATTTGTGTATGCTGTATGTCATTCTGAACTTAAATGTTCTCGCCCTTGGCAAAATTTACTACGCTTGTAAAATTTTTTTCCTTAACACAAATCTGATTATATTCATTAGCTCATTATTGCTGACAGTATTTCTTTCACCCACTGTTTTTACCTAGCCCTTGCTCAGTGTAGTGGTGGTTGTTGCTGAGTAAAGCTCAGTGAGAAGCCTGCAAGTTTTCATTTTTAACTGTGATGGTCTCGTCATCTTTTCCAGTTTTTCAGTTAAAGGATGTAGGTGGTCTTTTACACTCAAAACATTTTTCCCCATTAGGTATCAATAGCTGGGCACTCAAAGTAGTAGTTCAGTCCTTGTTTCCCCTAATTTGTTATTCTTTACTGGCAGGGCTTCAAGAAGGAACACTTTTGCCTGAATATTGTTTATATTGCATGTTTTAAGTGCCATATGGCCAGCCTCTTTTTTTTGGTGCTTGCTGCCAGAAAAAGATCTTCCTTGGGCTTTTTGTTCAATAATTGAATCAAAGTTCATCCATCCTGTTTTGAAGCCTGACTGGAGATTGTTTCATTGGTCCTGAAGTCCATGTAAAAATAAAGAAAAAGATACAAAGATTCTGAAAAAGGACTACTTAAAATCTCTATCAGAAAGTAGATTAGATAACTCCAATAAGTATCCTTCCTTCCAAAGGCTTGGGAGAAGAAAGGCTGTCCTAGGTTTCTCCAAATGTTTGGTATATCTAGTACAGCTGGATCAAAGTGATAGGTAGCAAAAGAAAACTTTCAAATAATAAGTGATTAAACTTTTTGTTTCCATTTAAAACCAGTGGAAAACCAAATAAAAGAATTCTTTTCCATTCCGTTTTTTGATGCTCAGGTAAACATTAGGAAAGGGTTGTTGAAGATTTATCGTTTGCAGTCTCTGGATAAAATTGCTCTTGACTGTGATTGGGAGGCTGTTGTTTGAAGACATACCTTTTGCTTTTATTGTATAAATATATGAGTCAGGTGGATGTGCCCTTTTGGGGAAAGGTTATGCTAGATATTTGTTTAATGCTAGATTTTTACAAAGCCCTTTCTTCCTACACCCTTGCTGTTGGTACCTGGCTAGAAATAGTAACATTGACATAACCGTGCCTCATAGGCTATTGAAGAATCTGTATTTTTAACTGATGCTGCCTCATTTGATTTTAGTTTCAATGAACTTTCAGTAAGTGCAAAAAGGTAACATTTGGCCAATGGTGATCTTTCAAGTCATGCACTAAGGACCTCTATTTGCCCTTTAATCTTGTTTATTTCCAGTTGATAAAAAGCATAATTCTCTGACTAACATTTGCTAGCAGAAGCAGGTGGTGGCAAGAGAGTTACACAATTAAAATAACAGTTTGTCTGATACAGGTTATTTTGCTTAGGCAGAATACTTAACGCTGTGGTCACCTTTCTGCAGCACAATCCACTCACCATGTGGTATTACCCTTCTTAATCTTTTGATTTAGTGGTGTTTTGTTTCTAACATGGGTCACTTTGACCGAATTGGTTTGGGAAATGCTTGTGTGTATAATTGTGTCAATTTATCTTAAGGGTGAGTAATCTCTGGCATGGAGATGGTGACCTTATCAATTGGCTGAAGTGTGTTCAGGAGATGGTATGTGACTGCAGCCTGACAAGAGCAGTTTTCTGTTATAATGATAGCTGTGCTATATGTGGTGGAAGCATCAGCTTGGAAGAACTGACAGTCTGCCAACAGGACCTCATTAATTGCTATAAATTACATAGCTATTTGTTGTCTGACTGTAGTAACTGTGCTCCCTAGTCACAGTCCAGGAACACTGCATCATTTACTTGTGATCTAGTCACAAGTAGATTTTAATTACCATTGCATAAGAACATGAGAGAACCACATTACATAAATATTTTCAGATCTATCAAAGCTTCTGATTAATACTGGGTTACTTGTCAGTTTAAGGCTGGATTGGTTGCAGCTGGTTTTTTGGAAGTTATTTGTTGTAACTCTCTTCCTACAAATAAACATTCTGTTTGCTTCAATTAGATGATTGCTAAAAGCAATGATAGTCTTTCCGATATGAAAACAAGTAAACTATCTAAGATTTTTTTCAATTTTTCTCTCAAATAGACGTGCACTTAGAATTAGAAGAACGACTAGCAAAATTCATGAGGACAGAGGAAGCTATTATATACTCATATGGATTTGCAACAATTGCCAGTGCTATTCCTGCATATTCGAAAAGAGGGGACATTGTCTTTGTGTAAGTATTGTTTTCTACTTGGGAAATTCCAGATTAAAGAGTTTTCCTTTCAAGTTTTCTTTTTCATTATTGTTAATCATATTAAGTTAACCATTTAGAAAATATTGCTGGTTTTGATCACGTATTTTGTTGTACAAAGCTCAAATATCTTTTCTTTGCGAAATACTCCAAATCAGTTACTGCTTTTATCATGGAAGAGTAGACTTGGGCACTCAGCTGGAAAAAAAAAAACCACAAACTTGTGCATTCAAGAACTAACAGAAGTCTAATACCGTTTTCTTCTTAAGAAACTGTACAGTCATATTTGCTTTTCTCCTGTTTACTGCTGCCTTTTAACCTTTCTTGCAGGACAGTTGTTCCCCTCAAGCATATTTGCAATGGATTAGTTGGATAAATATTGGCACATATTAAAATAACACAAGAACAGCTATGCAGGGTCAAACTAAGGATTCAGCAAGCCCAGTATCTGGTCCCTCAGAGTAGCCAGTCATAATTTGTCTAGGGAAGAGTAAAAATCCAGGAGAAACAATTAACAATACTCAAAACTTTCTGAGCCAAAGAGGAGGGTTTGGATTTAGTAGTAGTTGATGGATTTTTCTTAAGCCTTCCTATTCTTTTAGTACCTTTGTAAATCTTTAATATCCACAATGCTTCTGTGACATGTAATTTTATGAAAAAATATGAAGAAATACCTGTTTGGAATATAACACTTACTGCTTTCAGTTGATGCATTTGATTTTTAGACAGTGAGCTGATGCATCTTCTCCATGGGGGAGTGAGTGAGTGGCTATGTGGGGCTTAGCTGCCTACTGGGTTTAAGCCACAACACATTGACACTTTTGTATTTGTCTGCCAAAATCTTTCTTCAGTACTCTCTTTTCTAAGGGTAAGGCTTGCACCCTGTTTGACTTCTTTTACATAAGTTTTTTCATAACTTTGATCATTTTTTTTGGCCATCTTTGAACATTTTCCAGATCAGCTTTTTTAAGACAAACAACCAGGATTGTGCACACTATTCAAGATGCCAGTGTATCCTGGATTTAGCTATCTTGTACTGTTTCAGCTTCTCACTGACAAAAGATCTCACCATATCTAAAAGCAACTTGCTTGAAGTTACTGCATTTAGCATGTGCAGAAGGTTTGATTTAGTTGCCACTTTTAAAAGATTATTTGACGTAAGCAGCTGTGACATAGCATACCCCATCATGCTCAGAGATTTGCTTTTCCAACACTTAAAAATGGCAGATAGTTCTTTGAACACTGAGATAGTAATTCCCAAAGGATATTAAAAAGCAGGTTTTGAATACTTGGAGGACCACTATAAATGTTACAGGCACATCTTTACGCCTTTTTTCTAAGACCCAGAGCAAATGGCCTGAGAGGTTTCTGGGATGATTACCATGGTATTGTACCCGGTCTGTGGAATGTTGTGCTCAAATAAACTGCTGTCACGTACAAACAAAAGGGTCAGTGTATACTTGAAGAAAAAAATCTGTTGGCTTGCTTTTAGTGGTTATAGAGCATAGGAAGGTTGAGAAGCTTTGGAAATGAGTTTTCAAAATGTAAATAAAATATATGATGCTTTAATAAATCTGGTTTTAACTACACCTAAGTACAGGTATCTGCTCAAAAGCAGGACAGTCCTAATAGCCAGCTTTCTTTGAATAATTGTTAAACTGAGTGCAAACTTAGAAGGGCTTGCTGTATTTACAGAGATGAAGCTGCCTGCTTTGCTATTCAGAAGGGATTACAAGCATCTCGTAGTAACATCAAGTTATTTAAGCATAATGATATGGCTGACCTTGAACGACTGTTGAAAGAACAAGAGACTGAAGATCAAAAGGTACCATTCCTTTGAAGAAATATTTGTACTCTTTTGTGCCACCTCCCCCACGTTTTTYTACTGGGTTGTTTAATTGAATGGATGCAATGCTTATAGGCAGTTATTTGGTTTTCCTAAATCTCTATTGAGCAGTTGAAATCAAACTTAATTACGTAAGCAACATTAAAAAAAAAAAAAAATTATTTATTTATTTGCATTTGTCTGCATAACCACTGGAAGCGAGCTCACAGGCATTGGTAGTGGGGGAATATCTTTATGGGCAGATGACTGAAGTGTGAGATTATTTTTTTTTTTTTAAATACTATTACAGAGCTTTTTTTTGGTCTTTTAGAAATTTGTTTAACTGCATTTACCTAATAAATCATGGAAGTTAATTATCACTTTGAAAGCCACACCATAAAATCAACACGGCCAGTCCTAACCCTTTAATTTATAGAATCAACATGATTCTTTTTTTTTTTTAATTAGACTCTTCCCCTATCTTGCACTCAACTCTTAAGATGTTCTCTCTCCTGAAAAATTTGGGTCAGTTTAATGGCTTGCTTCTCATTCTGACAGTAATACAAAAGGGTGTCCAAAAGCAGCTACTAAAATCAGGATCAGCTAGTACAGATAACTTGGTTAAATGAATTTTAAAAGAATTAGCTGTGTCTCGTTCACACGATGCTGGGAAGTTACAGACAATTGGAAGAAAGCTGATTTTGTGCTAACACATAGAAAAAGTAAAGTAGATAAACTGCATAATTATAAGCCAATCTGTTAAACATTAGTCTAAATCAGTAATGGATCTGATTAATAGCAAATTTATAGACAACATACTAGTTAACATACCTTCATGGAAAATACATTTTGTCAGATAATCTCTACATGAGTTTTTAGATGTGGTTGACAGACTATTGGTGCAATTTGTGTAACACATTTGGTTTGTTAGAGCACAGTGCTTTGATTTAGCTACATGGTTAAAGTTTCTTAACGTCATTAGCTGAATGTGAACATAAAGTTGGTGGCCAAGAGCTTAATATAGACCATGTGTGTATAACTAAGACATACTGACTAGGAGGGGGTAGATCTTACCACTAGAGTTGGTCCAGCTTGTGGAGTGGACTGTGCCTAGTTTTGGTGCCTACCACTCAGAAAAGTCAAATAGATGTTCTCTGAATCTTTTAACGAGAACTGAAAAAGGTAAGAAACATGACTTAATATCCTTGATCAGAAGATATCAATAAGGTTTAAAGTAAATACCAGGGGAATGGCATTTTAAAACAACAAAACTCAAATCATACCATTGAAGTTTAAACAGAAACCAGTGCAGGGTATTCTTATGGCCTATATTGTCCAGAGATCAGACAAGGAGATTGTAACTTGAATGTTATGAATACTTTTGGATCGTGTTTCATGAAGACACTACTTGTGAGAGGTTTGTGCTGCATTGAGAATCCTGGTGCACAAACCACTTGTTGAAAAGCCTTCTAAATGCTCAGACTAATGATGAATATAGTAGAGACCAAGATTTGTAGTATTTGTTCTGTAGTGGTATTGTTTGTATTTTATTCATAAAGTTCAAATGGTTTGGTTATGATTTGTTGCAAAACAAGGCATCTTAAATCTTGTGTAAGAGTTAAAAGCTTTAAAATTATTACAAATTAAAGAAAAGCTAGTCCAATGAGGCATTTCAACTTCTGTTAGAAATGATAAATACTAAGTTTAAACTAAAGTAAAAGCTCACTTGGAAAAGAGACGTTATGTTCCTTCCCTTCCCATTACTGTCCTTACCTATCAAAAAATCTTCAGAGCTTCGCTTGTTAGTAACAATTGATATGAACTGAAACCATATCTTTCTCTGAAGAATCCCCGCAAGGCACGTGTGACTCGAAGGTTTATTGTAGTGGAAGGATTGTATATGAACACAGGAGATGTTTGCCCTCTTCCAGAATTGGTAAGTGGTTTCAGTTTGCCTTTTAAACTCTGCATATGAAAACATGTGGCTAATGAAATAGTAGTATCATATAGTTAAGCCTATACAGAAAAGCTCTGCGTGCATTTTTTTTGTTTACCTTCTTGCTTTCTCAAACGTTCATGAAATGGCAATCCCAAATCTTACATTGTTTTGAAACTTCTCATCAGGATTTGGATTCTGAAGCTATATGTAATGAGACTTGCAAATGAATATCTGGTTATGGTCTTAGTTTTTAACCTGTAAAATATACTGTATTTTCAGCTATACTGTATGATACTGAATTGTTAAACTAAGTTATATCTAAAAAAAAAAAAATGATGTTTCAAAGAAACCCTCACACAGCTGTCATAAACAGTGACTCCAAAGAAAATATTTGCTATTCGGCATAAATTGGCTTTTTGTGCAGGCTGTATTCTAGTACGTAATGGAAGAAACGCTGTGAAAATGCATCATCTTGGAAGTACTTAATAGCCTATTTAAAAAAAAAAAAAAATTAATTTTTTTGGTACATGAACATTTATGAAATTTACTCTAGTCTTACATGGTGGAAGAATTTTGAAGGCTTTTAAAATGTCTTAATGACAGAACACAACTCTAGAGCTGACATTTTTGCAGTATTCAGGATACTGTACTTGTCTGTCTTTACCTTATCTCCCCCACCCATTTTGTTACCAAATTCTGATGGGCTTGACTTGTATTTTATATCATTTGCTCTGTTTTAGATAAAATTGAAGTATAAATACAAAGTTAGAATATTTTTGGAGGAGAGCCTTTCCTTTGGAGTCCTTGGAGAACATGGAAGAGGTATTACTGAACACTTTGGAATAAATGTAAGTGCCTTTTTTGTGAGTTATATTGTGAACAAGAGACTTGTGCAGAAGCAAATTGCGCAATTGATTTCTTATACCTGTGGCATTAACAATGTTTAGTAGTGTACGATAGAAATTTAAACATACTTTTCTTTATCAGTCTTAAAGCGTTCAGGTCTTCGCACTTTTCTTTCACATGCTTACTTGAAATAATTTTACTTATCTTTAGTGAGGAAGATAACAGAACAATTTTTACAATGCATAATTTTATCCTTTTTTTGGACACTCAGTGAGATGATGATTGCTGTATTTTCCAGCTGCATACACTTAAAAGTGTCGTGCTTACACAGAAATTTTTGGTAGCTAGGGGTATGTCAGAAAAATCTTCTCAGTGTATAGCTAGCCTACTTTGCTCTACTGCCGTTTACGCCAGTTGGGAAAAATAGGATCAAGCTTTTGATGGTCCTTTCAGAGATGTTGTCTTACTACTTTACTGGCAGATTAAGCCAAACTATTTTTCCAGGAGTCTACCTTTTGTGGTGTTTATTCAGCTGAGGAGTACTTTGGGAATCCAAAACTGTATCCTTGTGGTTGTTTGCTACCACGGCTACCTGAGCTGGGGAAGGAAGAAGTGCACTTTTGGTTCTCAGTGTCTTAGTGTGGAGCATCTCTCACTACATTCTGACAGTGTCTGAGTTCAGCTTGGAAGTGAAATACCAAATTCTGAGAATTCATTCCCCTATCTCCTATTGTTTTCACTTTAAGTGTCTTAATACCAAATGTGGAAGAGAGAAAATGAATGTTAAACAGCTTTAGAAAAGGAAACAAACAGTGCTACTGTGATGCTTGCCAAATACTGCCATCTGATTAATTGGCTTCTATGTTAAATTCATTTACAAACATAATCTTCCAGTTTTGTCTGCTCGGAATGGGAATTTGTAGCAGTGGTCATCAGTGTGCATTACAGAGCCTGGCAAAAAATGTTTGGAGCTAACGAGATAAGACAATTGTGTCTCTAAGGTTCAAACTCTGATTTAACTAGGCTTATGCTCAATTTTAATCACATTCTGATTCCTACTAACTGCAGTGGGACTACTTACATTCTTAAAGGACACTGTCACACTGAGTGCTTTGAGGAATTGTCACCAGTATCTATATAATTTGTTTTTTCTGTTTGTGTTCTTCACATTGCAATGCCTGGAAAAGAGTGATCCTATGTTAATTATCTACAGATCCATAAATCTCAATTTCTAAAGTCCTTTTGCATAGCTTAAAATTGTTATTTCAATTGTAGCTTCATTTTAATAAGTGATAGTTTGGTGGATCTTCTCAAGTATTCATGATAATATGAAACAAGATACATCTTTAACAGATTTATCTTATAAATAGTCTTGATGTAATCAAAAGCATCTCTTAATAACTTGTTAATTTAACTGGCAGATTGATGATATAGATCTTATTAGTGCAAACATGGAAAATTCACTGGCTTCTATTGGAGGATTTTGCTGTGGAAGATCTTTTATTATTGACCATCAGGTAAGCCAGGTATCATTTTTATATGTGTTACTTAGAAATGAGAGTTAGTTACTAATACCAGTTTGCAAGGAGTGTTATGATATAAATTATTATGCAACATCTGATTCCATACAGAAGTCTGGTTCTATGAAATATTGTAGATGAATTGGAGACCTACTTTTAAATCCTTCCATGAACCTGTAAGTGTGGAGGAGAGGTTGTTTAAATGTATGTGAATTAACTGTTAAAACTGTCTATACTGCTATAAACAAAAGTGATTTTTTTTTTTTTTTTTTTTTTCTTTTTTCATTCCCCCCCACCCCCACAGCGATTGTCTGGTCAAGGCTACTGCTTTTCTGCATCCCTACCTCCTTTGTTAGCTGCTGCTGCTATTGAGGCTCTGAATATTATGGAAGATAATCCAGGTACTTAATTCAGGAAAATCTTATTCTTCAGTCTTTCTTCACCCAGAACTAGTAACTCATACTTCTCCCTACTTTGATTCCTCACCCTTTTACTCTTTTAAGTCCCCTCTCTTTTTCAGCTAACTAATTTTACATGCCTGATTTTTTCTTCATATAATTTCCCATCCTGCTTTTCTTTTTCAGTGTTTCCTCCCCTTTCCTTCTTCCAGCTGAAAATGAGCGAGTTAGTTGAGGCTAGGAGGGACAGAGATGGTTATCACTAAGCAAATAAGAAATTATTATTCTGCTTTATAGACTAGTGATATGCTTTTTCTTTGAAAACAAGTTCCTTCAAGACAAATGGAGGACGGGAAGGTTAAAGAGAAACAAATGGGAATATATTTCCTCAGGACTGAACAACCCTTTCCTTTCCACTTGCACTACATAATTTTTTTTTTCTTCTCCAAGCAAGCATCCAGGCAAGAATCTCAGGAATGGTCATGGTGCAAACACCTGCAATTTTGGCAGGACCAAGTAAGGACATTTGGATAAAGTTGGCAGGCAGGAGTTTCTGCTCTAGGAGTCAGAGGATTGCCCTTGYTGCTAGAACCTAAGAAAGATTTCTTTGTGGGAGGTGGAGGCAATGAGAGGCATATGAGAAGGACAAAATTGGCCAAATCTGTGTGTATTTGTTTTTAACCTTTATTAGATGGGAGGACATCTGCAGAGAGGTGCAGTATTTAATTTGTCACAAATAAATAAGAACTACTGGGTAGCCCACGCCTGGTCCTCAGAAGTTAAACAAAAGCAAGAAAAAATTAACAGTAAGTTATGGGACTGTTAGCTGTAGTGGAGGGTCAGCCTTTACTGAGGAGAAGAACCAAGGTTTGCAGACCCAGGAGTCAAAGTTTCCTGTTTAAGAATCTGCAGTGAGWTGGTGAAAGGATCAAGGAGCAGAGTCCGCATGGCTGTAGATATTTTATAGATATAAATAAGTTGGACCTTCCATTTCAATTCCATTACCAAGTGTTTGTGTCATCCCTTCCATATGATCATGAACCAATGCAGCTGGAGTAATGAGATAAAGGGAAGTAATGCATTTGTCACATCTTAAAAGCCTGTCATTTCCTGGCAGAAATGGGAATTGGGAACATTACGAAGAGTAGTGAAGAGACTTATTACTTCAACAGATATGTATATCTTAGTTTTCCTTCCAAATGCTTTTTTTGAAATCTTAGACTTATAGAAATGTAAAGTAGAAACAGGATATCTAAGCCTTTTCCTTTTTTTTTTTTTTTTTTTTTTTTTAATTTTTGTTAATGCGTGCAAAAATATTACAGACTTTCTGGGCTAAATGCGAACGAATTCACAAAGCTTTACAGGGGTAAGTGTGTTTTTTGTGGTTTTTTTGGCTGTTGTTGATTTGACCATGCCTTTATAATGCCAACTTTAAAGAACTCTCCTTGCCCGAATCTATTTCTGATTTTACAGATGCTTAGACTGTGATATGTACACTAAATTATGTACGTATTAAAGGAAGAAAGTCATCCTTTTCTAACTGTCTCTGTTATGCTACTAAAAAGAGTCCAAGTTTTTAAAATCCCTTTACAGGTATTGAATGAGATTAGACCTTAATGCTAGTGAAGATGTTTGCAAGCCCTTACACATTTAAGCCTTTAGGAGAGTATGATAGCTTTCAATGGTACGAAGTGTTGATAAGTGTGTTGAAAAAAAAGTCTAAGTAAAAGCATTTGGGGTGTAGCTTAGCAGATACTCTTTCAGACAAGTCAATGCACCTTGCAATCACCTTTAATGCAATATTGTTCTTACATATGAGACTTGAATATTAAATAGTAATAGAAGTATTCATTATTCTGGAGGCACGTAAAAATTGCTAGAATTTATCTGAAAAATAAGGATTCTGTGTAAAACTTCCTAACACTATCCTGTTTTAAAAGATGTCTATACTGAGTAATTGCTTTTTTTCCTGACAGGTTTTGATACTAAAAAATATAGAAATTACTGTGACAATTCAATGACTGTTTAATGTGCAGAATAGATATGTTAGCTGGTATTTTACAATTAATTTTATGCAACAGTTTTCTGTTTAATATTACAGAAATGAATAACGCTTAAACACACACAAAATCTATAATGCATGTTTGATTACACTAGCTGATATTTTCTAGTATTAGTCACTTAGTTATGTGAGTTGCTTGTCATTTCAAATAAGCGGTTTCCTGCTTAGCTGATATTTTATGTTAGAACTTTAGCTACGTTAAACTTCTTTGGAATAATCCTACCATAAAATAATCCTTGTCTCCTTTGGCTGTGTTCTGTTTCAAGACAGGTTTAAGATGCATAGGTTTTCAGGTCAAAGATACCCAGATGCTTCTACGCTTGACATTAAAATTTTAGGGTAACTTGAAAACTGCTAGCGTCTCTTCTTTGCTAGTAATAGAATGTTATGATTGAGCTAAAAGGAGAATAATTGTAATACTCTTCTCTGCCTGTCATTTTTAGGTGATAATTATAAATACATTTAAAATACAGGAAAAAAAATGTAAGGAAAAATTATCAACCTTTTACTTGTTAATTTTCACTGCAAAACAGAAGCAAATGAGCCATGGCCGGTACTTTTCTATCCTGTGACTGATTCTACTTTTTCACTTAAATTCAGTGATAAGTATAGTCACAAATCAACAAGTAGGCAAAATGCCTGAGTGTCTGTAGGAGGACTTTTGTATTTTTGCCTTATGGAAAACAGTGTGGTAACATAGAGGTCCAAAAAAATTGCAAAGGAAATAGTTCTTCTAGGTCATACTGGGAAAGAACTTCAAAGATTTAACAACACCACGGAATTGGGCAGCCCTGTAGCAGGAAAACTATCCTAACAATTGCATAAAGCAGTATCAGAAAGAAGATTTGAACTAATATTTGCAGGGTCCAATGTATTTTTCTTTTTTTTAATCAATAACCACACTAGGAAAAGTGTGTGATGGTTCGAGGAGGAGGCAAAGTTTTCAGAACAAGCTTTTTTCAATGCTGTGATGTTAAATGCACTCATCTTCCCTGCCTAACCATGACTGCTGCTTGACTCCAGTTCTTTATGGTGCTCTCACTATGATAGAGTGGAACTAACTGTTGGTTTAAAAGAGAGCGTAAAATGGTGGTAAACGGTACACAAAGAAGGTGGGAAAGAATACACAGCTTTTCTCCTTTCTCATAATAGAACAAATACAGTGAGAGGAACAAATTAAGAGTAAAGGAAATCTTTCTTTTAGCCAAAGTGTAACTAACCCATGAAACTTAGGACTTGGTATGTAAGGACCAGTGCATGATTAGCATTCTGGAAAAAAGTTGGTCTTTTGGAGACTATGGAGTCTGGACTATGGTGGGGGAAGAAACCGTAGTGTTGTAAGCTAGAGGAATGACTGGTGTTTATTCCTGATCCGGGTACAAGCCAAGTGCCGGTTTGTGGAAGAAATGGAAGAATTCTTCTGAATCCTGTATAGAACTACTTTCTTATTGTCTACGGCAGTTTATAAAGCATAAGAAAATGGAGTAAGAGATGAGATGATTAACACAAATCAGGAATATTCTTAACTTTCTTAACAATCTTAGATAAAGTAGATTTCTGTCTTGTGTTGAAAAATATCTGATGTCTTAGTAAATAGAACCGCAGAAGCTCTGTTGCAGGGAGACAGGATGGACGGGACAGAATTTTGTGTTTTTTTAAAAAGTATGACAGTAGTAGGTAGTATCCCTTCAATAGTTCATTACTTATTGCATATCCTACACCTGGCTGAGAATTTTCCAATAAAGCAAGTTGTCACTGGGGAGAAGCAGATTTATTTTTAAAGAGTTTTCCCTTCCAGAGAAACGACCTTTTTTCAATGAGATCTCATTCTAGTTTTCTGTTAGCAAAACTGATGGAAATGTTTGTGGTGTTCAGGGCAGCCCAGCTACACAGAGTACCCTACCACCAAGAGCCTGGTCCTGCCACTCAGTTCTGCAGCCCAGCCTTGTAGCTGGGGTGTGGAGAGCTGTGAGGAGGGAGCTCCCCGAGGCTACATCCATACTGGTATGTTAACGTCAGGAAGCATTCCTGGGTGCTGGTTCTCGATTGTCTACTCTGTCAAATTGCTGGAGTGATCTGTGGCATGGGTTTGGCCCAGGCCAAGCAGTGCTCTTTGAAAGGACTCCTGGATACAGTTCAAGAGTTGGCGTAAGCCAGGAGCTGTTCCCAGTAGTCAGTTTGGATGTGGCCACCCTGACGTGGGGACTCCGGTTTTAAAAGTATGGATGTGAGTCATTCCATACCCATTCACCACAGGGCCAGAAAAAAGTCCAAGGCATATTTAATTTACTAATATAGAACTAGCCTTAAAAGGAGCATTGGAGTTCAGGAGGCTAGTTCTGTTCCTTTGTTACTTCGAAATCGGGTCTTTCAGACTTGCCTCGTTTTTTGTGTGGAAGTTGTACGTTTTTGTTTGAAAATGAAACTTTCCCAGCATTTCTTAGGAAAGTGAATTCTGATTTCAGGAAGGTTACAGTGTGCATGCTTGGATTCTCAAATACTTGTTGAATCTTAATTTGGCAGAGGCTCAGGAAAACATAGTTAATACTTCACTTGAAAGTTAAAGTATTGCTATCAGAAGACCTCATGTTAAACTCCTGGGTTTCTTTGAATAGTTGGGTAAGATTAATTATGTAGTTCAGTTTACTACAGCTGTGACTGACAGAAAAAGTTTTAAGATTAAAATTAAGTTTGAAACTTGTAAGCGGCCTCTCTGAGTAAGTGTAGAGCAAATACAAAGCATGTTGTTCAGGCAAAGACTCAGAATGGAAGTAATACAAAGCTTGCTTCCTACTCATCTTTTCTCATTTACTTTTTGGAGGGGCGCAGTTTATGATTACCTATATCAATTAAAGAATAGTGTCTATTTTATAACTAGAAGCTAATACTGTGTCTCTCTAAACAAAACCTAATTGTTTTAGTAGCTTGTCTTAAACTCTGTTCTCCAGCAAATAGATTTAAATTACAGTGAAACTTCGTCTGACTTCTACTCTCATCTCCCTACTTGTAGAACGCTACTTCTTAGAAGTCAGGTCACTCCCAGGAACATAACTAAGAACAGATATGTTATACAGCTATATTGTGTATTGTCTTTCTGCCTTGTAGCTGGACCTTGGACTGCTTTTCCATGTCTTTTATGTTACCAAATGTTGCATCCCCGATCCCTAGATATGTGTGCAGTAGTGAGACAAATGCAGTGTGTGTGCTTGTGTATTAAAGAAATTGCCTATGTTTGGTTAGTTTGCAAGTGTAGGTGAATGACACTAGAATGTTTGCAGTTTTGTAGCTGCAGAAGAATATCAGTTTGATTTGTCTTTCTGGAATGGACTGTGAATTGAAATAGCATTGTAGAAATAATGCAAGATGCTTTCCATGCTAGAGTATAGTTTTATTTTTTCAAGGTTATAATTGATTCACGGTGTTTGTAGTGCCAGTTCTCCTATAGGCTCCAGTTCTGGTGTTTATGGATTTAACATCTCTTCTGTTCTGACTGGGTCTTGAACTTTATAAAAATAGAAAACTTATTTGAAAATGAGGATATAAACTTACAATGTGTGTGAGGCAAGCTCATCAAAGTCAGGAAATCAAAATTACAGCTGATGGACATGCATTTATGGGACCTGTTAATTTTGGAGACCAGAGGTCTTGCCTGGGTATTGGATACATTTTTTTTTTTGAAGGGAATGACTCAGTCCTGAATATGATGTGTCAGGACAATGACAATCAAATGTCAATAATTTTTTGACAATCAAATGTCAATCATTCAATCAGATTCTAGGAACTCTATTAACAACTGTCCCTAGGTACAGGTGTGGAGCAATTCTAGTAATATAACTAGTTTTAGAGGAGCTTCTGACTAAGTGACAGATGATGTTGTAAAGATTTTCTACAGGAAATAATTTAAAATCAGAAGTCTTGCCAAAAAAATAAACCTTGTTTCTTCTTATCACATAAGCGGGTAAAAAGATTTATTATTATTTATTTTCTTAATATAGACTCCAAAGACTTGACTTAGCTGTGTTTTTATCAGCAACATACAGGCCTAATGCTAACATTTCTCCTACATCTTCATAAGGCTCCTTTCAAAATTTCTGAATTGTTAATCCTTTTTACAAAAGGAGGAGTCACTATTGTTACACAAACTTGCTGAAACTACATTTAGTAAACTCCTTAGGAAAGCCATTCACTTGATAAGTTTTGTTGTCTTTACCTATTGCAAGCTAAAATGCACATATGTTTTATTTGCATTAGTATTAGTAAAGTGAAATATCCCTCTCTTCTCACTCGCCACCTAGAAAGGGGAAACACTATCTAGAACTTTAACACGTGTGTTCAAGTAGTATGTGCATTAAAGGCTTTTTATTTGTTTTAGGATTTCAGGATTAAAAGTAGTGGGAGAATCTTTTTCTCCAGCATTGCACCTACAGTTGGAAGAGAGCTGTGGATCTCGAGAAAATGATGTGAAGTTACTCAAAAGAGTTGTGGATTATGTAAGTGACCCCATAGCAATTAAAATATATCATTGCCTTTGAATGTGAATAATGAATGAAGTGCATATGGGTAGGGAGGCTTGTTGGGTAACTTGTTGGAATGTCTTGCAGGAATGCTGCAAGAAACTCAGTTTCTTTGCTGACTATAGGGCTATATTAAAGACCACCTTCTAACCATTTCTTGCTGCAGATGTTTAGGTCTGTAGCACTGGATAAAAATATGTATTAGAGCTTTTACTTCAGAAAACAATTATTTCCTGTTATGTACTTCAAAACTCAAGTTAAATTTGCATGTAAAACTGTTGCTTAGAAAACTTTTATGGTGTTCATAAGAATAAAGGCTATCGATTGAACAGAGTGCTGGTGGTGTATTTTAACCATCTGAGGTCTAGCTTTCTGTAATTTTGCTTGTTTGAGTCCATGAACTTGCTTTTTTCTGTGAAGAATCTCATGTTTTGTATGTAGTATTTTTTCCATCTTCAATACACATTCGTTGTCTTTCTCCCACGTGAAGGAGATCAAGGTTGATGAGGAAGTTTTATATTTCAGGTGGCAGGTATACAAGACTACACAACAAAAAGTCCTCCATATTTCCTTGAAAATATGCTTAAATATGATTTAATAGCCTACTTAATAAAGCATTTTTGTCTGATTACTAGCTACACCCTAGCCTGTTTTATGTGTTTATGCTGTATTAAAATTAGATGTGATTTTGCACAACCTTCAAAACCTCCATTTGGGAAAGAACTTACAGTTATCCTGACACCAAACTTATAGAAGTTAGTTATATGTATTTGGTAATCAAAATGATATGCCATCAGAAGTTCCCAGATTGATGACTGCTGTGTTTTCTTTATTTGTAGTGCATGAATAGTGGTATTGCATTAACTCAGGCCCGCTATCTGGAGAAAGAAGAAAAATGTCTTCCTCCACCAAGGTTAGTAGAAAGTCAATACATTATTTCATTTTATTGGATATGACTCTCTATCTCTTTTCATACAATGATGGGGTTTTGTTCAGTAGACTGGATTGAATAGTTGGTCCTGTGAAAAATGGGAAAGGCTCCATTTTGAGTTATATTTTCAGTGACTGTTACAGGATGCTAATACCGTGAAATAACTGTATCAAAACTACCTGAATCTCAGTGATCAGCCTGTTGCCTGTTACCAGGCACATTTCCATGAGCTGCACATCTGCAGGTAAAAAAGATAACAGTCAAATTTCTGTGGTGTGTATGGGGGGCAGAAAAGTAGTCTGACCATTTCTGTTTAGTCATATGTCTTGTTTCTGGTTGGATTTGAATTCATAATAATTTCCCTAGAGGTAGCGATCTTAATGTGTTAAAATTAGTACAAGAAAAGTCTAAACCTGAAGGCAAGGAGTAAAGTTTACTGTGTATGTTCTGGTTTTCTTTTTCTAGCATTCGAGTAGTGATAACAGTGGAACAAACAGAACAAGAACTGGACAAAACTGCATCACTTCTTAAGGAAGCTGCACAGTCTTTATTGAATTAGACTGCTGTTTTGGATTCTTCTTTCCCCAAATTATCAGGATAAGTGTTTTACACTGTATAGTGACTTCACTTCAGATATTCAAGTTCTTCCACTGATGGCATTGAAACCTGACTGAGTAACAAGATTGTTCCAGAATGGTACAAATGCAGTGAGGGGAAGAATGCTGAATTTTGGAATTGGTGAATGACACAGTGTACTTGCAATTCAAACTCTACCATTTACTAGCATTCCTTAAAATGGGATATCACTGTTGCATACAGGACTCTTTCATAAGTTGCATCTTAAAAAGTTTTAGATTTATTTCTTCAAACCCTTAAACATTTTCAAAAATGTATATGAACATTCAGTTTTCCCCAAAAACATCTAAAATGTATCGTTTTCTCTGCATATTCTCATGAATGTAGGAACTTCAAATAAATGTCAAGGAATTATTCCACCCCCCTCAAATGAAGAGAGGCTGTTCCTAATACTGCCAAAAGGGAGAAAATAATACATTAAGAGATAATTTTGTGCTATATTATGTCATTCATTATTGAATTATAGGAGGAACTTCAATTCTTTTTTGTTTATATCTTTCTTTAACCATTTTTGGAAGCCAGTTTTTAAGAATGCCTGGCCAGAGAGTTCCATTATCTAAATGGTAAATTCATATTAAATACTATTTGCTTCCTGCATTTCATATGTAATTATATGTATGTTTGATATTATGCATGAGGTTTTTCACATTATTAACTTTAAAACATCTGAACTGAAACCTCTGAATTGTGAAACTGGTGTAATTCCATTATAGTATGTTCAGTCAGGGGGGCTTTGCACCAGTCTTGATGAGAAGTCATAAGCAACATGAAGAATGAACCAAGGTTTTGAAACAGCAACTAAATACTAGCTTAGTCAAACTACTTTGAAGTGCTAAAATGGTGTGTGCTAAGTTGTATCTCTAAACAGCTATACCTTAGACGGGAAGACTCACAGATAGCTAATAAGAGTTTAGATGGTACAAATACTACTGAAATACAACTCAATATGTGCACATAAAATCCCCATGTAATTGGATAGTAATATTTGGAGGTTGTGCTGTCAGGATTTTCAGTGAGCACAGATGGACATTACACAGATGGACACATTACACCAATCAGAGGAAACTGGTAAGGAAGGATTACAGTAAGCTGTACCTTTTTATAAAATAAAAACTATAGCTATGTATTTCAGGATTTTGCTTTAAGAATGCCCATTTAAAAATTTTATAATCTGCCTGATCTGTATTCTGGGTTGTTTTGTACTTATGTGCCTTTTTGGTTGCTGCTACAAGGACTACAGGACTATTTTTGAGAAGCATCATTGTTTAGATAAAAAGTTAATCATGTTTGATTCAGATTTTTACTTATGATATAATTAGCTTTTGTAGCATGATCAACCATATTTTGTTGAATATTCTGCATCAGATAAGCATAGTCTATGTTGCCTCCTTCAGTTCATAGTGACCCTGGCTTTCAAAACTTCACCTGTATACATTCAGACAAACCAGCTAAAGTTGTGTTGGGGCACTTTTGTGATTGTTGCTTGACTATTTGAAATAGTCAAATCATTATCTGTGCAATCTGTTTCACTTCATCCCAATGTGAAAGAGTATTCCTATTTCACTGACAGTTACGTTTTTCTCTATTAACTGTGAGTAAAAGCTTGTGAGAAGCCAACAATTTAAAACAGCAAAAATGTGGGGAAGGAAGCTGATTCCCATTTTACAGACTGGAACCAAAGTGGAGAACGATCAACCTTCTCAAGACCCTCAGAAATTGTGAGAAATGGAAATTAAAACTTATCACTCTACTTTGAGCTTGTGAGGCGTTTTTGGTTTGATAATTGAAACCTGAATATTCAAGTAAACTCAAGCCTTTGATGTGTAAGCTGGGAACAAATGAGGTACTTGGATTCCAATGCAGCATAATAGGTGGTTTTGGAGTTCAAGATAAACCTGTGAAGGTAAGCAAATCACCGATTAGCATTGAAATACTAGGTTGCAGAATCTATATTCACTTCTTGCATTTTGTTTTAGGTTGTCTGCAAATGGGGGGAATTTTTTTTGTCGCACTTTTGGGAACTAGCAACAATCTCTAGATACATGGGTTTGTTTTGTTCTTTTTGGTTTTTTTTTTGCTTTAAAATGAAGTGGTAACACCTAAATTGGCAGGAAGCAGAGTGGAATTTCTGGCAATTTCAAAGCTGTGACTAGGTGGTTCTGATGAAACAAAAGCTGAAGTATGTTGCTAAGAGAAACTATCCTCTGATTCATTTGGTGCAAACATACCCAGCATTAAAACATTGGTAAAACTGCCTTTGTCCATTTTTGTTGTTTACAAGTGTATAGAAAAGAAGCATTTAGAGCACACTGAAGTGAACATCTTATGGTTGATGGCAGCTGAAGTACTGTTATAATGTGTGTTTTACTGACAGGTTATATGCATGGTTTCTGTGAGAAATTAAGATGCTTGTGAGATGTAGCTGATGGAGAGAGATAGTCCTAGTCAGTTTAAGCATGTCTGGCCCTCTTCATTTTGGGTTTTTTGATAAATGTCTCTGACATGGCAAGCAGATGAAGGGAAGGATGGCACTGGGGAAAAAAGTGGGTTGGGGTTAGGGAGACAGCAGGTGATTCTGGTTAAACTTTTGACACTAAAAAATCAGAAGCCTGTTAAGGTGCTTAAATTCTCAGAGCTCTAGGCTGATAAATATATGAACAAGCCTGTTTTAGTTGCTTTGTGGTTATGTTTGGACGATGTGGGACTTTTTCATCCATTTCTTCAGATGTGGGAGCAAGGCTTGGGTCTTAGCAAATGAATGGAAAGCTGTTCAGCAGGATACTGTGAGGCGAATCAAACACGTAAGGACCTTATCCTGAACTTCAAAGTTTCTATTGAAAATAAATATCTGGATTCTTAGTTTTAATTCAACTAATTTGTGTATTTTGCCCTGCCAAGAATTTGGAACAGAGTTTCAGCTAAGTGGAAGCATCAGGATAATAAATAGTGGTCAAAAATAAACGTTTATTTTTTTTTACTGAAGATTAGTATCTGGTAGTTGAGAAGGAATGCATTTTAACTGTAATAAGGTGGCCGTTTATTGAAGTTGTCCTGATGAAAGCAATTGTTTGCCATACGTGGGGACTGGGATGGACTGGAAAGAATTTATACTTTGAAGGTATTTTCACTTGAAGAAGCATGTCTACGTGATACATATATATTCTTTTTTTAAACAAAGAGATCTGTTTTCCTTGAATATTTAAAAATAATTAATTGTTACTTGTGTAGGTTCATTGTTTTTATAGGAAAACCTACAGATGCCTTTTCTCTTTATTATAGTAATTATTTTTGGATAGGAGGGGAAATGCATAAGGAGAGTATTAAGAAAGAAAGAGAGGTATAGCTGAATAACTTTGATCCGCCCCCCCCCCCCTTTTGAAATACGATCCCAGTCACTGCACAGAATGGTGTACTGTCTCCTTTCTGTCACTCCATCTGGACTTTATTATTTTAAACAGGGTTGTGGAGTGTTGCCATTCACTGATCTATGAAGTTGCTACCGCAAAAGTGTCKTGCATCTTAAGATGACTCGAGAAATGTACTGAGCTGTAAATGCTGCTTAAACAGAGGAAATATTTACAACTAACACAAAGCATTTGTACACTAAACTGTTTCAGTATCCTAATAAAACGAAGTGTCTGGATAACATTTCTTGTTGTGTTTTTATTTTCTTTGGCAGTTTTCATGCTAATAAGATAATGGACCTACTCTGTCTTGCTAGTGATGGATTTTTCAGTTTTTAGTTTCCTGTCCAGTGTGTGCTAGGTCATTGCAAAATATGCATAATAAAAGTCACATAAACTAATAAATCAGCTGAGCTGCAGATTGCTGGGAGTCTCTATCAGGGAAGGATAGTTCTCTACATGACCCATTTCTAATACTTAGGTAGCAGATACTTACGGAAAACTGCTGTTGGAAACTAGACACTGGGCCAGATAGTTTAGCTGTGACTCAGTATAGAATTTCTGATGTATCAACAAACTCTTGAGTCCAGATGAAATATGCCCCAGCTTTGAAAGACGATTACGGAAGAAAATAGTGCAATTTTGCCTACCATGTTATATGGATAGGATTTCTCTATTTACCCCTGCTATTAAAGGTGTACCACCTGACTTCGCATGCTCTTTGGATAACTGAGCTGCATTTTCCAACAGGGGATCCAGTGTTGGCAAAAACCAGTAAGTATTGGAGTCAAAGGAAAAACTTAAGTAGAATTGGAAATGTATAATCCACTGGTTAACTTATATTTGATGCAGGCCAAAAATGAGAGCATTTTGGGGCATTACTGACAGAGGGAGAGACATCATCATCCCACTCTATTCGGCACTTCCAGACTGCGCTTGGAGTACTGCGTCCAGTTCTGGTCCCTACGATTCAAGAAAGACAAAGACAGACTGGAGAAGGTCCGAAGGAGGGCCACAAAGATGACCAAAGGGCTGGAGAACCTGCCCTGTGAGGAAAGACTGCAGGATTCAGGTCTCTTCTCCTTGGAGAAGAGAAGGCTCAGGGGACCTCATCACGGTTTTCCAGTACTTAAAGAGTATCTACAAAGAGGGCAGAGGCTCTCTTTTCACAAGGAGCCACATGGGGAAGAGAACGGGCAAAAGGTACAAGTCGGACCAGGAAAGGTTTCATCTTGACATAAAGGAATTTTTTACAGTGGGAGGAGCAGTCAATCACTGCAAAACAACCTCCCCAGGGATGTGGTGGAGTCCCCATCACAGGAGGTTTTCAAGATGCAACTGGACAGGCTGGGTAATCTCATCTAGGCTCCCTTACCCACAAAAGGTTGGACCAGACGATCTTTCGAGGTCCCTTCCAACATGGGCTGCTCTGTGATTTCTGTAGTTCTATGATTATTACTCAAGACAGGAAGTGGCAATAATTTTTGACACTTGCACTATTCAAAATTGGGTTTCTTTTGGAGCAAGCCCTTTGTTGATTACCAAAGAATGTCGCAGTAGGTGTTGGGGGAATGCAAGAGAAAGAATTTAAACTCCATGCATTACAATAAGTACATGTTAGACTGATGCTAAAGAGAGACCATAAAAAAGGTGATGTAACACCAGCACTTCATGATAATCTGAGACGTGGTTTTGACTTCCTATCATCATTTTTCCGTGGTTTGGACTTTTTCTGTTCTTTCACATAACAAGATAATGAAATGGCTGTTCTGTACAGTTAATTCCTGAAAGACCAAATATTAACTTTTTTGTTTTAACTTTGCCCAGGTTAATATTTTTTATAAGCTAGCTTCAGTTGTGTTTATCATGTTTGTACTGAGTAAAGTTTTGCCTTGGTGTCAGTGGTGAATGTGAACTTTAGTTACAGACTCTAAACAGACTGTGATACCCTTTACCTTTGTATGCAGCCTTTAGGTTTAAAATCTGGGTGTATTTAAGAGGTCTTTAAAGTAGCTGATACTACAGAATACTCGATGGTAACAAAATTCCTATTTATGGCTGTTCAGATAGACTTATTGGTGAAAGACTATAGATCTGATTTTGATCCGTTCTTAGATTTCCATGGTCAAGCTACACACAAAGAATTGCTAGCAAACAGTAATCAGCATTTGCAATATAAATTTCCTGACTTTTTCATGGATAAAAGAACTACATGGAAGAAGTTGAGCCATAGGCATGATCGTATGCAGATTGTTTTACTGAAATGTGCTGATTTTCAGACTTTGTTAATAAGCAAATTTTAAATACTTTAATTGTTTATACCAAAATTGCTATCTGGAGAATAAGAATTTTAAAATGTTTAAGGATTTTAAAAAATCAGAACTTTTAAATAAGTTGCTCTCTTGTTTCTTGAAGCTTTTGCTATTTCCTGCACCTTTGTTTTCCAGTCATCTTCCTGCTTTTTTTCCTTCATTTTCCAGGATAGCCACCAAAAAAAAATGCATTGTTAGTTGCTTAAAAATTACTTAAGCAGTGAAAGTGTTTGGTATACAGTAGACCTTGTTTTAGTGATTATGTCCACATTTCCTAAATGCAGAGGCATGTTGCTGTTGTCTGACCGGTGGGAGGCAAGGGATGTGCAGAAAGTTGCATTAAATTGGGGGTTTAATATGATGATACAAATGAATTGGATTTATTAGGTGATGATTCCAGTGAAAATGTAATGACTCAGTTTCAGTCTCGTTCCAGCGTTCATCTGTTTCTTGGTGCATAGTGCTGGTGAATGCTGTGCAATTTACAATACACGCATATTTGAGGTTTGAAGCATAAGTTGAAATCTGTAGAAATGCATAATGACTCAAGTGTCGATGATCACCTCTAAGTACAGAAGGCCAGTTTTGCCATTTTAGTAACTTTTTACTATATGAAACCATAGAATGAAGTGTGGGTAAGATATCACAGCTGCAGTATCAGACATGCTGGAGTTACAGGTCAAAAATGGAAACTTTTTTTGAATGCTATGAGGTGAAGACAGCAAGATAGTGATGTTTTTTACAAAGGTGGAATTTGGTAGTATTTGAGGGGCCCTCAGTTTGAACATGAAACATAAAGTGCTCATTAAGTGCTGGTTAAGAGTAATAAGATACAAGAATGCGAAGTGATGCAGTGGAGCTGCAATGGAGAAAATGGACAGCAGGATCCTAGCTGTCATTTGTAATGAGACTAGGTTACAGAAGTTAATTGTCACCAGAATTGTTGCTCACCCATTGTTGGTCCACCCAAGTCTAGGGAGTAACAATGCATGTGGGAGAATGGTGAGCTTGGTTCTGAGTACTGGAAATTGTTGCATATCAGAAACTGTGTTTGCAAGAGAAAACAGTAATAGTGACTCACCTCACAGCAAAATTAGATGCAGCTGTGAAATCATATAGAAACTAGCAAATGAATGAAGTTGTATATACCCTTTGCAACCTGGGGGAAGAGTTTGATGTGTGATAACAAAGGGAATTTATTATGTATCCATACATCTTTCTATAAATAAATTCATTATGCTGGGCTAAGGAAAGAGATGAAAACAGCTAGGTGAAAAAAAAAAACCTTTTAACAGTTCTGAGCAGAGCTAGGAGATGGTATCAAATGGCAAGGTTTGAAGAAATTTTGGCTACTTCAACCCTTAAAATTTAAAAAAAATAAAATTCAGCATGTGTGTGTACTGCTTTGGCCACAGAGATTCTTTGTGCAGCCAACAGGGCAGAAGAACGGTGTAGTGAGCTAACTCATGTGTGAAGGAGTTCTTCCTGTCACAGATGAAAAAATGGCAGCAACATTTGCTTTTGGGGTAGTTCACGGTGGAACTGTTGATGGACAGCATGAAACTTGCACAATGCCCAATCTGTTTAGCATTTGAGTATCTTATTTGGTGACTGAAGGGACTGACACAGCCCTTTACTTCCAGAAAACAGCAGTAGCCTCAGAAGAGTCTTAGACTGCTAGTACACAACTTTGTGTGTTTATCATCCCTTAAGGTAGTATTGATGGATTTGAGGAGACAAGTGGAGGGAGAGCATCTTGCTGTGGAAGCAGACTCTGTTTTAGCTGCTGTGTCTCTATTCAATAGAACATAGCCCAAAAGGCCACTGATTAATCCTGCTCTCTTACTCTTCACAGACATCACAGTATTGCTCTTGCCAGGCATTAATGGCAAAGAGAGAAGTTTGAAACATCTGTGTTACAGATGACACTGGAACAGCAACTTCTAGACCAATGGATAACTTTAAGTGCTCATGTGTTTACCCAAATAACCTAGAGGTGAAAGGGGGTTAATTTTCAGGTTTTCTTGAAAGATCCAGGTGTGGGTCCTGTCTTCTCATTATCACTTTTTTTGTGAAATTATCCACTGCCTCAACATTATGAAATAATTCCTGAAGTTCGTGCAAGAGCAAGCTATATTTCTCAGATAGCATAGGAGCATCATGCTGTGTTTCACAACAGTCTCAGGATGTATGACCTCCTTATTACTTGCAGTTCTCTGCCTATTTATTTTTGTAAAGTGTTTTCAATATGGATTTTTTCCAAGAACTACATGAAATTGTGGGATGTTCCTGAGCAGTAATCAAGGGACATAATATACCCATGAAGACAGGCTACATGAATTCACATAGAAGTACTTAAATTAACAAACTTGTTTTCTTGGCTGTTGAATAATTATGTTGATGATGTTTCCCACTTAGAGGTACTCAAAAGTCTAGGCAATATGCTCAGCAGCTAGTATAAATATTTTGGTGTGGTCAGCTAAAATTACTCATTTTCATAAATCCTGCATCTACTTGAAATGTCTCAACTATTCAGAGATGACTGCAATGGAAATATATGTTATTACATTGATGTGGTTTTATTATCCTTCCCATAGCACAGGTGATTAGAAGAAGCTCTCTGCAGCAGAGAGAATATGTTTCCTTTGTTAAAGGAAAATATTTCACTGCTTCTGGTAAGTAAAAATAAATAGAAATGCATATCTTTGTGTATACGAGAGAGAAAATACGCCTTTTTTTTTTTCTTTGCTTGTATCAAGTTCTTCTTATACCAGTAAACACAGATAATATGAATGACCCCCTATGCAAAAACATGTTTAGCATCAAAGAAAGTGCAGTTAAAACTTCACCTGCCATTAATAAGCAACTGCTTTCTGAAGACATATATGTATATATATTTTGTTTAGAGATCTGCAAAAAGAAGCACGTAATTTTTCATGTTATCAACAGCTGAAATTTCTGATTGTGAAGCTCGGCCTCAGGTATGTAGGTTTGCCAGAGGAGTCTTCAGCAAGTGATTGCAGAGATCTAGCAGGCTGTCAGTTCAGTCCTGTAGGGAAAGAGAAACTTTTAAACCTAGTAATGAGATCACATGTTGTTTTCTTTGTATTTATGTTCACTTAAAATTATTGGGTTTGTGTGTAAATTTTGAAAATAAACCAGTCTATTTAACATAATTTGTGTTAAAGCTTATTTTAAAGTACTAATAAATACCAAGTTTTCATTAGCATGGGAGAATCCTTAAAACACAATATAAGAGAGCGTTTTGACATTTTGAAAGAGAGTTTGACTTTACTGTTCTTTTATGTAAGAGCACATGAAATGTGATAATGGAAAGCATTTGACTCATACCTGTGTTGTTATCTTTAAAATTCAGATCCTGGACCGCTGTTTCTGTCTGGCATAGGAGTACTGCTATCCAGAGTTTGTGAAGAGTAATAGGACGCTTTGTGGCAGAACTGCATGAAACTATGGTAATTTGCATGTTTTTTTTTATTAGACAGAAACATTTCACTTGTTTCCAGTGTTAGCCAAGTAAGCTCTCTGGCATCAGTACTATAGAGAGCACTTAAATCATGAGGTATCCCAGGCAAGTTTGGTGCGCCACGTAATGGTAATACTAAGAGTATGTAGAATCCCTACCTCATGGAAGTGGGAGTATTGGTTTCCACTGAAGTCATGGTTTCAGTGACTTTGTGTATTTATTACTGCTAATACTCACCCCATAAGGGAAGTAAACTGGTGACCTCGTTGTGTGCATAGATTATTGGTTTTGATCTGTCTGTATACCCTTTTAGCCAGGTAAACCATATATAACCCTAATATTGTAGGATTAGAGCATTTTTGTTGATATTCTGATCCTAAACCAGAAGCTGTAGCTAAGACCAATTGTGTTGAGTATTAATGTTGCTTTTTACCATCAGAATACAAATGTTTCTAATTCTGATTGGGAGATATGAGCCATCCTGGCCAACTGACCAATGCTGAATCTCTAAAGGTCTACCCCGCATACCTGTTTCCTTTTCCTTGGGCTTGGGCCTGTTGCAGTTGTTTATCAGTCTGAGTTAGAAAAGCTTTTCACTCAAGTAAGCAAAACTAGATTTACTTTTATGCGATTTGTGAAAAGTTACTGAGAATCTTGAAGGAYATGAGCAAATTGATGTTGAATATTTTGTTGAATCCTGTTGGTATTAACTGCTGCATTGGTTGGCTTGAGAACTGTAATATGGGAGGCAACTGTAGTGTAACAGCTAGATCAAGAAAGCAATACTTTTACCCTCAGGCAGGTGGTTGTGTTTTTGACCCAATATAGCTTCTTTAATCATTTAGCTACACAGCAGATCTGAGAAGGCTCCAGATGGAGGCTGAACCTACGACCCCCTGACATAAAAACATCTATGATACCAATTACACCATCTGTTGGTCATAAAACCACATTCTCTATCTTTTCTTGGCTCTTGTATTATACAAAAGCTGAAGGGTGATATTTGGAGCTGTTCTAGTTTATCCATGCAATTTAATGCAGAACACATTTTCACAGAGAGGGAGAACAAAGCACAATAGCACTAAAGTTCAATTTACATTCTCAGTCAGTGAAAACAAAAATGAAAATAAAAAACACTTGTCTGAGTCATTATTTATACCCAAACTATGGCTTCAATTGTATTTTTTTCCCAGCGCTTGTGATTTAAAAAAACCTAAAGAACAATTTCTACCACCACCATCCCAGCTTTTGAGAGTCCTGAATTGAAAGAAGATCTGTGATGGTAAAAATGAAATTATGGCAGCATTGAGGTATACACAGATCACATTAGTAGACAATGTGTGCCTAATACTAACTTTTACACTTATTTAGGGATTTGTGTTTGGTGGTAGTGTTTGGGAATGTACAGTACCTAACTGAGTGTGGAGTACTGTTAAGCTGGAGATTCAACCAGTCCGCTGCATGTACCCTCAGAATCCCTCTGGATATAGGTCTCTCCTGTCTGAACTCCGTGCTCAGGCTCATCAAACTGGTATTCTGAAATACTTAATAGGCTTTGAAACTGGATCTCAAATTTTGTCCTCCTGTGGGTACAATAGTTGTCCCTAGGTGATTTATTGTGGTCATCGGAAATGACAACAGAATACTGAAGGCTGGGATATAAGGAATGATGTACGGAAATACGACATGTCATGTATTAGGGATAAAACTGATGGCATAGGTCCATCAAAGCAAGGAAATGAGAGAAAGTGTGTTACTGGTGCAGAATGGATAACTGAGATGAGGTAAGTTTTACATTTTTTCAGAATATTCTGTTCACATAATAAAAATTTTCTTTGCAGTGTTTGACTGGATTGTAGTTCTAGATAGTAATGGCTGCTTATGGAGGCTGTATCATTAAATTCAGTGACTGCTTTTGCACATGTTGTCTTACAGCAAGAACAGTTTGGACACCTTTCTTACCATATGGTGGTGTGTTGATCAGTAGTCAAAAAGACTAGAAAGCTACTGCCAGAAACACGTGTGACCTATGCATTCTGGTACCGTGTCTGATGGTTGGTTCTGTGCTTCGTGATCAATAAAGTCCCTACAACATTGCTTTTTAAGAAACCTTGTGCTCTAATACTGCCATTTATCTGTCTAACACAAAAATAAATGTCTGCTATATTATGTAAGTGGTCTAGATATACAGCGGGTGGGGGAAATATTTCTTAAGAGAAAATCCAAAATCCTGACATCTTGCTGGTCCTTTTGTGCTTTGGAAGCTGGCTTCCTAAGCTGAGAATGAAGCATTGAATAAAGCACAGCTGAGTTTACTGTTAATACATTGTTGTTTTCTTATTGTTGCTCCATCGTTATTTTTTAATAAACCATCTTTTTCTTTCTTAAAAATAATAAATAATCCATACAAATGGAAGGGAAAGAGTTGAAAACTGAAATTGAAAACTTTCTGTAGAATCTTCGTCATTGGTTAAACTGAGGAAAATATTTGAGTTTTCTATTTCAATGTATTCCTTTTGTGTACATTTCCATAGGGTTATACCACAGACTTGGCAAGTACAAGTGGCTATGTTGAAGCCAAGGAGAAGAAGAAATAAGTAAGTGCATGCCAATCAGTAGGATAGATAAAGTGACAAAAGCGCAATTCAGATACATTTTTCTTCTGCCAGCAGAACAATTGAGTGTACTGTCACCAGAACCTTTATCCTTGGTTAATACTAACATGTCCCTTAAAAAAAGTGATTTTCATGATTTCTGGTAGAATCCATACTCTGAAAAATAATACTAACTATAACTTATAACAGCAAAAGATTATGTCTGTATTTTCTAAGTCCTCAACTTTGTTGATTTCATCTTCATAAACAATTTGGATACTTCAGTGTTTGTTCATGTCAGTGAAACACACCTGTCTGTCATGGTAGAATTTAACATTTCATTATGGTCACAGGTTTTTTGTTAATACTTTATGTATTAACAATAATACCCATCTTGCTGTTTTTAGAAAAATTATTTTGGAAAGGATCTCAAAAGGCCCTGTAATCTGTTCTGAAGCAGAATCAAGTACATATCAATAGTTGGTGCTAGAGTCTAGTCTTGCTGATACTAGAAAGCTTCTGCTGAACACAGTTGATAAAAGACTAACCATACTGGATCAAGGACTGTCTGCCCAGGAACTTGTTATCAGATTGCCGTCTACATCAGACTGGAGAACACCTGTAAGAAAGACAGCTTTACCTCAGTTAAGAGTGTCCTTTCTGTTTCTTAAGATCTTGATGATCTTAAACGTGCAAAAGGACTCAACACCAGTCATGTTTAATAGTCAAAATCTGTAGTGCTGGTCTCATTTCCTTTACTTAATGTCACTGTAAATAATGCAAAATACATTTTACTGTCTGAAATATCCTTCTTGTAGTTCTTTCTATGTTTGGAAACATTGTTTGTTAATGTGTGCTTTTATGCTTCCACATCACTTTTTAGCTCTCAAGATGTTAGAAGTAATGCAAGTAAAGTTTGGCAGAGAAGACTTCACTGCTTGAGTAGAGAAGGAAGGACTTTTTCACGTAGACGAAGGCCAGTCTTACGAAGCACAGACTGAAAGTCAAAGTGGTGTGAGTTTTCATAGTCTGATCCGAGATGCAGGTTTCATTTCTCATACTGTCACAATTTCTATAAAATTTTGGTCAATCTCCCCATGGTTTTAGTTTCTTCACCTCTAAAAAGTTGTTAACACAGCTTCTTTAACTTTGCGTTGCATATATTCATGTTTCCATAAGACTTTGAAAACCTCTGAACCAGTAAGTTGTGTAGTACAAAGTATTTATGATGAGGCAAATCTCTATTTTCAAGTCTTGTGTCTTCTGTGTCAGTGCTGTGTAATTTACAATAAAGCTTTAGATCTCTTTGGGAAACAACTGTTTCATTTGAACTCCTTCATAACTTCTGACAGACTTGTCTAAATACCAGATTATAGCAACATTGATAGTAAAACTTTAAATAAGTTTAAATATGGCAGGTTGTGAAGGTTATGGTTATCAGTGTATGTGTTTTGGACAGAAAAGTGTCTCCTAAGATTTAACAAGACCAAATAAAGCTAGATGGAATAAAACTTGGTAGAATTACATTGTATACATGTTAATGTAAATATAGTCTTCACAGTGGAAAATAGTGAGAGATGACCTGATAAACAGATACGTATTGGAAATTATTTTGCTAATTGGCTATGCATTTTTCTCTAAGTTCAGTGCCATCAGATTGCACCAAGTATTCCTATATATGGTAGTTCTAAAAAATGTTAACTGTAATGTTTAATCCCTTTGTTGGAAGGTATGCATGTTTTTGTTTATATAGAAGTTAGTTATATTACTTTTGTTAGGCATGTCTGATTAAAATTTGCCAAGAAGGTTGTAGAATAGTTCCCATGTGGATACTAAGTTTCTTTTTATAACATTTCAGATTTTATTGTTTCCATAAGTTTTCAACTTCATTCAATCCTTTGTTTCAAGTCTTCCCAACAAATTTTAGTTATGATTGTTCAAATCTTCTTTGTAATATATTGCATCAGATTTTAAAGCAAATGCTGACAGCAGCAGTATTGTACCCTGCATACCAAGCAGATACCACATGGTTTGAATAACGGGCACCCCTGCTGAGTGTGGATCAAATCAAAATCCTTGCATAGTCATGTAAAATGCATTGATAGAAATCTGTCTTTAAATCTGCTTTTTGATTTAAAAATGGATTCTTTTAGAGTTTATCCTGCCATTGGTGCATGTATGTGATTCCCCCTAATGCTAATGAAAGTTGAAAAAGCTGTGGCTTCAAGTAGTCCTAGAAGTCACCTCGACCTTATATACCACTAAAAAACCAAAATGAACCCCATGGAGTTTATTGTAGGTAATAGGAAGGCTAACTTTAAGGTCTTAAACATCACAGTCCTTCGGTGTTATTATCAATGCTAAAGACAAGATTTTTTTGATCAGGCTTTGGCCTGGAATTCTTAGCAACAGTTGCTTCTTTTCTGCTATTTAAAATGTTGAAGGTGTAAACTAAAAGTAAACAGCAAAAGTTAACTTTCCAAGAGTAGCATTAGCATTAACTCAGTCATGTGGTATATGAGGAATATATTTGTGTTCTGGCTAAATTTTTGTTGGAATTTTATTGCCTGAGAATACAATAACAGATAATTTTATGAAATTGCAAATGTAAACAGAAACTGGAAGTAGAATGAATATATGCAGAACTCCATTTTAAGTTATCTTCTCCTTATTGCACTGTTAATTCTGTCTTCTTCATTTTACTTTAATGGCACTGTTTCCAAAGAATTTAAACAAAAAGGAAAAAAAGTGTGGGTTTGGGATACTGGTGGTTGGTTGCATTAGAAGATCTTGTAAGATTCTTTTTTTCAATAATATACACACTTCACTATAAAACCATGTCTGGGGTACATCATTAATAAAATATGCACATACCCAGTATACAATCTCCATGTTCTAGGAAATCAAACTCTTGTTGACAAAGAAACTTCCTCAATGAGGTTAGCATCCATGGCAAGCTGTAGGTATCATATTCAGCCCCACTGGCAACAGTGCTGCTAAAAAATATTCCAGTGTCTCCCCCCATTTTCCAGTAGAAAAAAATGATTTCTCATGGTTCCTTCCACCCAGATGTATTTATTTAGTTGTTTTTATTTCTAGTGCTGTGTGTGGCTCGGAAGCGGTCTGCTCCATTCAGGTTTGTTTCAGTGCAAGCAGCCCTGTACACTCTAAGTCACTGTATAACAAAAGTCTCCTGATTCCTTTCCTACCCTTTCAAAAGTACAATTATCTATGCTGTCTTTTCCCCCTTCCTGTTGAATTAAAAGCTATGCAAGTGTAGCAATGCAAAGTTTAAATAGACCACCTTCGTATGTTTTATGTTACAGACTAAACAGCAGCTTTTCTGCGAAATCAGTCTATGCCTTCTTGTCTGACTTAACTGCTACTAAAAATCGAGTACTTCAGAACCAACCACACAGAGAAATAATATTATCTTCCATTGTCTTTGCTTTCCCTATTATCCACAACTTGCAGGCAAGAGAAAAAGTGCTGTTCAGACTTTCCCCGTTTATCCCTGATGTTCCCAGAGGGCTTCAGCTCGGAGTTGGAAACAAGCTGTCCTGTTCGCCACTTCCTATTTTTCTTAGCTGGGTTGATTCCCATGCTGCTCAGTAGTTGCTGAGAACCTGACAGAGGACAGTTGTGCTCAGGGTCTGAGTTTCGCCGGGCCAGCATTGCGTAACGTTAGTTGTTGCACAAGGCGGCAACTGGCACATGCTGGGGCCTTTTAGATGAACTCTTCTCCACAGAAATGACACTGGTGTCTCAGAGATATCATCAAGTCTATGCAATAGCTCAGAGCATCTGAGTCTAATTTAACTGTGCTATTTAATTTAATTACAGATTTGTTGTTAAGAAGTTGACTGCTGCTGCTGCTATGGTTGGTTGGGAAAGAAAGATACCAAGAAGTGTTCATTTAAGAGCGTTTCACATAAGGCAGGTAGACACTTGTGTAGTGCAGCAGCTGATGCTATGCAAGTGAGAGAAACCTCATGACAACCTGTGGCTCAGCCATTTCTGAACAACATAGGAACCAAAGTAAGTTTTGTCTCCTGTTTGATGTTGGTCAGATTACAGCTGTTAGGGGACAACAGTAGTGACTGATCTGATAATCCATCCTTGCCTGTTTGCTCAAAGTGGGGAATGCTGACTGATGCCAGACAAGGGATACTGATCGTGTAAGCAGAGCCTCAGATTAGGCAGAAATTCAACTGCAGAAATGGGACTCAAACCAGGAAGTATATTCTCACGATTCCTGAAGTGAAACAGGACATGGTGCCGCCAAAGTAGCTGACCAGGTACAAAAACGTTGATTCCCTGGTAAAAGGTGAAACAACTTACTTGCCTTCAGTCCCTTTTCTTCTCCCTGTGTTGTGTATGGAGATAAGACCTTTTCATTCAGGAGAGTTATCTAATCTGCCCCTAGGTTAAGGCAATTACCCATCTCCCTTGGCAGATCAGACTGAGCTTGCAATTTAAACCTAAGACAAAACATGAATCATTTTTCTAATTATTGCTAGTCTCCAATCTTCTTGTGTCTCTTTTGTGAATGAAAGACATAGAATGTAAAAGGGATGGTAATAAGATTTTGAAGGGAAAAATATATTTAGATCAGGTTTTTCTACTTGTAGAATTTAAAGAACATAACTGCACAGAAGAGATGGGATAATTAGATATTTTAAAGTCCACTTTAATAAAAACAAAGATGTTCTAGAAGAGGGACAAAAAAGGCGCAGACTCGTTTTTGTAGTTGTGTAGCAAATAACTGTTCAGATTGTTCTAATTCCAGTAAAGGGAATGAGAAGAGGTAGAGAGCATCTTTAAGTGAAGAGAAATATCTCACTTTTTGTAAAGTATGTATTTATGGGACTGGTGCACAGACAAAGAGAAGGTGAAACAAAGAAGGCAAAAATACTATATAACAGGTAGTACCACTGCAAGATCAAAACCATTTGATAGCCGATTCAGACACGATGCAACCTTGTAATTGTATATAACAAAAAAGTCTATTTTAAAATAATTTTACTTGCTAGCACTACACTGCTTTTAATAGAAGAGAACCTCAATGATCCATGTGGGAGTTGGGGACCCAATTGTTTTCTTTCCAGCTGATTGGCTTCGCAAATCTCTCCGGGGAGAAAAGGTTTTATGCAGTCTTTAAAATGTTTCAAAAGTGGAATCCAATGTAATCACATCTTGTTTACTGTACTTCAGTGTGAAGTCTCTGTTATCTATACTGTTGACTAGTTTTGTGTGTGTGTTTGTGTTAAGCAATTTTATTCATGCTTGTACATCTATTCAAGCCCATGTCACACTCTCAGGTTCCCATTCTTTAGGCACAATGGTCTGTAAATGCTGTACAATATATTATTAGCTTATGGTATCCCAAATATTTCAATATTCATCAATACATTGAATTTTCTTTTCATAAGTCTTAAAGTTCAGACTGTGGGTGAGAGAAGGGAAAGATGTGGCACACTGTCTTCCTCAGTGTTGTAGGCCAAAGGGGAAACACTGGGGAACGTATACTGGGAGCCAACAGCACTCATCTGCTCCATGCCACAGAACACAGCAGCACCAAATGGATTTTAGTTGTATTCATGTTCCCATTACTGTTTGTGTGTTGTCTTTGAAGTTCTTCCCATGGTCGCTCTTGCTCCCTTATGTGTGTATGCCATATGTACCCCCAAGTTTGTGGGGAGAAGAGGGAAGGAGAGGAATTTCGTTTTACCACGTGACTGATCCCTAGTGCAGGATTGCAGCATGTTCAGCCTGCCTCTGCTAGACTGAGTTTGTTGTCCGATTGGGGGCTGCTTTGTAACTGCAAAGGCAGAAGAGTTGCAAGAAACTTCATGTCTGTGGCATAAGAAATAATGGCTTGTGCTGACTGCTTCTAGTTTTCTTCCAGATTTTGCCTCTTTCTCAAGTATATCCATCTTTTTTTTTTTTTTTTTCTCTCAAATCCAAGGCATTCTTTGCACTTTTGACAAGCTTGTAATGAGATGTCTCCTATCTGGAGTACTCTTAAGTGCTCTTGGGAACAGAGCATACAACTTCTGATTCCTGTTTGTGGCCCTGAATGCCCATGGGCCAATGTTGAACACTGCCTGTTCTCTAGCTAAGGCTAGCTTTAAAAAACAAAACAACAACAACACAACACCCCACCCCACCCCCCCMCCCCAAAACCCAGTCCAAAACAAAACAAAAAAACCCCAAACCACACCAAACCAAACCAGAAAAAATCCTCACCTTCTCTTCTTTCCCGTCTCCCAACTTCCCCCACAACTGTCCTTTAGACACTGACATGCACATCAAGGCTCTCAAAAGAGCATTCTCTGTAGTCAATACCCCTTGGGTGCTGACTTTAAACTCTTAGTTCAGTTCAGTGTTTGTCTGACACCTTCAAGTCCAGATGATGACCTTTCAAAATAAAACAATATATAGTTTTGTGGTGACTTGCAAAGATCTGATGCATTTTGAAATTGAACTGTATTTTTATCCTGCATAGTGTACCATTCTCTGGTGTCTAGATCCACTGACATTGTTGTGTCTGCCTCGCTGACAGAATGTTGTATTTTTSGTGTTGCCTTGTAAATTGCAATACTTAACATAGTATCCTAATACTGAGAGCGTGGGTAATGGATTTAGAGTTCTGTATGAACTCAGCAAGTAACTTAGGGTGTTAAGGTCACATAGACACCTTTTTTTACTTTGAAATCCATCAAATGTCTGAATGTTGGTGCTAGCTTGACAGCTAGAACTTGTTTTGGAGTTTACATAAGTAAGTTAAATAGTTACAAAAAAGTGAAAAATTTTAATTGTTCACCTCTTATTTACAAAACTGTAGCATTCTAGTGCCATGGCAATGGCTGACATAAACAACTAAAATAAATACACGTAAGTATTTCAGTACAACTAACAACAAACGATAATTAAAATTGCATGAAAAAAGAACCTCAGTTTTATTTTTTGGAGTATGAGAGACTAAATGCCAAGGTCACTCTTCAGTGTAACCATAACTATTTCAAGGATTAGTTGAGCTCTAAATTAAATTAATTCAGACATTCATGTTCTTGTTTAATTTGTATAATGGAAGCCTAAATCTCATTCTCTTTTCAGATTCTCATCTCCAATAAGTCATTCTCTAATTGTTTTACCTGTAGGAATAATGGGTAGAGAAGAGAGATGCAGCTTTCTCCCCCTTTCAGTTTTTATGACTGAGAGGATTGAGAAGGCATCGGTCTGAAGACACTGCATGTTGTTCAGACCATCAAACGAGTATGATTTTACAAGTTAGGGGAATCAGCTCTATTTTTGTGAGTGTTTTCTGCATCCTAACTTAAGAAATAAATGAAAAGCTGTGTTTATTGTTTCCTGTGGTTCTAGGCATGAGAAATACCCTTGGTGATCTTCTTTTAAAAAGAGTGTTGATGATGTGAATACTTGTCAGATCTGTTTATTCCGTGGTGGGCTGGCTTCTGTGGCAATACTGCTTGATATATTTGTATGTGTAGAGCTGGAAACAATGGCAAGAAGGGAGATGAGTCCTGAGCCCTGAAATGGGCTTTACCTTCTGGAGTTAAATATTTCCTTTCCTATTGTGGCTATTATTGAGATACATATATGTATCTCAATATCGTGTGTATTTAAAGCATAATAAATAATGGTCTAAAAGTGTGGCTCAAAACCTGATAATATTTTGCTTCCAATAGAGGAAGAGGTTTTCTGATGAGTGTTTTTAACTTGTTTTTTACTATGATAGTTACAAATTTCATTTTAAAAAAAAATCAGCGATGTGCACTGTGAACACACAGTTTTTTGAGTGGCTGCTCCAAAACTGTTTTTGGTGTTATTCGGTGATTTGCTAACTGTAACATTTATCAGGGTGACCAGTCTCATAGACTTCCTACACCTTGCTCAGTGCCCGAGAYGCACAGCTGGGCTTCCCCTTGTGCCTTCTCACTTCCATCCCAAGACTCTCACGTTTGTTTACATACAATGGCACAGCTTCAGTAAGAGGAGTAGAGTGTGTCCCACTCTTCTGCATAGTGTCTTGTGGCCAAGTCACTCCCTGAGGGCCTAGATGTTGAGAAAGGTCAAGAGCCCAGCTCTTCATACATTAAGCTGCTATTTGCTGGACCAATGCATAACACTGAGTACCATCACCACAGTTTCCTTCCAAGCTGTGCTTTTCAGAAGACAGTGGCTAAAACTGTTTGGGTGGTCAGAATCAGGCATGGGTTGTCAAGAACCTCAAGCATTGTGCTGGGAAAGTTTCTGGACCTCAGTGGAACTGGGCATTCGGTTGCTATGGTTCGGCAGTTCTGGTGATGTATAAATGTCCGGGTGTGCAAGGAATGTTTACACCAAACAGGAGACAGCTAATGAGATGTTCAAGATTAAACAGGTACATTTTGGGGTTACAAATTTGGACTTGGGTGTCTGAAGCCTGTCTGAATCCTATTTTAGATGCCTAAATCCTTTTTTCAGTTTTGGCCCATAGCAGATTTCTGTAGGACTTACTTTACCATTGTAGGAGAAAGCCCAAGAGTTGATCCCGCAAATGTGAAGCATGTAGGTAATGTTTGCAATGATGTTTTCTGTGCTGCTTTCATCATACGAATAGAAAGATCAGGTGTGGAATGAATTTTTTTAATAAAGATAGTGCACCAATTAAAACTTACCTAAGCTTGTAGAATGATTATAGGAACACTAAGACCTTGACGTTTGAGCCACATCTGATCTTACATTTTCTTTAAAGTTACTTCTGTTGTATTTATTATGAAAGCAGACACACATGGCAAAGGGAATTCATCCAAATTCTGTCAGGGATTTCCAAGCAAGTTCAGGCTGAATTCCAGCTTTGCCCATTGCTCTCAACTGCTCCTATCAGGCACGTACCATATGGTCATGCAAACAAATACACGCACAGCTTTTTCTTTGTCAAATAGTGACGGAACAGTTTGGGACCATATGCCGCAGAACACTCTAATGGCTTACATGAGTAGGGTGAACAAGCTCAGAAGAAATGTACAGTTGTCCATGCTTCTTTGCCTGCTGTACATATTTTTCTACAATACAGAGCAAGAATTTGTACTGTGGTTTCTTCACTGTAGTGACTTCACCTCAGTCCTGCCAAGTGATTCTCCCTGCAAATGTGAAATATGAAATGGCAGTTTTTGTGGTCAGTGACAAAATCATTTGTGGCTATGAAGGAGACTTGAATTCTCAATAGCTAACTTGGTCTAGTCATTTAGCCTTCATAATGTAACCGGTTTCCCCTGCTAAATCAGAAAAATAATTCACAACTGAAGTTTCTATCAAATGCTAATTTATTCCCAAATGCAAATATTATTTGGATCCATACCCTAGTTATTTTGTGAGATTTTTTGAGAGCATCAGAGGAAAAAAGCAAAATATTATTTCTTGGGAGGATTATGCAAAATGTAGACTAATTTATGCAAGCAGTTTTATCCTCTGTTATGTTTGGAAGGTAAGAAACTCAGCTGAACAATCATCATACGCTCCAGAGGAACATAGACGCCGAGCTTGTAAGGTTTTAGGCAGGTAGCTGCTACAGGTTTTAACCAACTAAACTTTGTTGTAAAAGTGACAGCACTGTCTCTGCTTTAGTTTCTTGGGCACACTTCTTGATACTGAGTTCATCTATTGCCCTGCATTAGAAAACTAATCCCATCACCTAATAAGTGTGCTTATCATCACAACCAAACAGCAGATATTGCCAGAATTGTGGAATAAAATAAAAATGGGGGAAAGGAAAAGGCATACATTCAAATGCAGGCCTAGTTATTTTTTTTTCCCTTCYTTTCCCCATCCCTCCCATGTAACCTACTGAAGGACATGCAGCATCGTGTGACTGGGAAGTACAAGCACACTGGCTACTTATAGCCAGTGGCAAGTAACAGCTTTATTTTGGAGATGAGCAAAAGAGTATATAGTCTTTTTGTTATCCTCAGCTCATGTGCTGCATATGCTTCCTGTATCACGTTATGTGGCTATGTGATGTTGCCCATTTCCCCAGAGATTAAGACTTTTTTCAGCTCTGTAGACAGTATTTATGAAGAGTGAGCAAAAGTCATCCAGATACCTACAGATCTACTAGTTTGGCCTCAGGAATTTACAAAGCTCTGGAACAGAGTTTGGAAAAAAAATAACATCATGGAAGTTAATCGAATAAAACTTATTTACTAAAGAGTTATCATGTCAGGTGACCATAATAGCTTCCTTTCAGTGATTTTTGAAACAAAGGACATACTAGATCTCATTCATCTGGACTTGAGTTGAACATTTTATATACCTCCATATGGGAAGTTATGGGTTAAGATGGAGCTTACTGGGATTCCTCAATAGAATGTAAGGTGGATGATGAGCTGGCAGAAGAGAGAAAAATGAGAAATTTTGAATTGCAAACTCTTAGGTGGAGGGATGCTCTTCACTATTGATCTCTGATATTTAATGTGGATTTAATATGTTCACAAAAGCCTTATGACACATTATCAATGTGCAGCCTAAATTTTTTGCTGATGCAGAGCCAAGAGGTATTCTTGATAAAAGATGGAGCAGGATAGCTTACAGAAAGAACTGGTCTTGATGACTTGAGTTACAAAAAAAGGCAGGGGGGGATTTGCGAGGCCAGACATGTAGAATTTTGATGCAGTTCTCTGCTGTTAGGTATACAGTGGAAACAATAAAGAAAGAGAGGATGTAGATTTTCTAATACATCATAGAATATCTGTAACTGGAAAAGTGCTGTAATCATCAGGATGTATCAGTTAGTCTTTTTAGCACAGAAAGGATATTAGAAGTGCTCTGGTAGAGAAAGCATCTCCAATACTATGCCAAGCACGAGTCACCCATCTTCAGAAAGATTAAATCAGGCTGCCAAAAATACGGGGGTTTGGGGGGGTAGGCAGAGTGGCACAAAAAAGGATTAGGGTGATCAGGGAATGCAGAACTGATCATTTCAGAGGAAATTKAAAAATGTAGACTTTTTTAGTATAACAAAGTAAAGGTTGAGGTGTGATTCTGATCATTTTATACCATAGAGAGGGGAAATGGGAAGCTATTTATGTGAAAGGATAATAGTGGCACAAGAGATAAGGAGTATAAACTGGTCATGAATACATAAAGGCTGGAAATTAGGAGTAGGTTTCTAACCATCAAAGAGGCAAGGTCTGGAGCAGCCTTTAATCTAAAGAGTGGAGCTTATAAAAAAGATCCTCACTACTTTTACATTAGGTTTCATATGTTTATAAAAGGGATTATAAAATGTGTTGTTGTGATGGCAAGGGACTGAATTTAGTCAGCCCTACGTTCCTGCCAAAGAGGGATCAGGACCTCCCTTTGTCATCCTTAGGTGCCAGAAGAATTTTCAAGATGGAACTGGAGACCTGAGCAGAAAGAAATGGGGTGCAAAAGCAGGAAGAAAGAATATCTTGTAGCGTTTGCCTTTGCAATAACAAGTAAATTTAATGGAAAATGAATTTCACTGAAACAATTGTGAATTTAGAGCTTGATTTGGGGAAGAACTTAAAGGGATTTGTATGTATTTGGCACTACTCAGCATCAAATCTTTAGCAATGAAGTCTAAAACAATAGGAATGTTGTATTTATAGAGAAGACATCTGATTAAATTTGCTGTTAAATTATAACTTTAAAAATATGGCAAATATTCAGGTGTTACTGTGTTCTTGGAGTTTATATGACATAGTTAACAGATGCCTGCTCACAGTTCTGCATTATCTTAGAGTACTGATTTCTTTGAACTGCAAAAAATATAAACTAAAAAGGATTTTGAAAAGCATATTTAAATTGTGCTCAGAATGCCCTTATTTCTGGTAGTAAATAACTTTGAAATGTTTTGCAGCTTTACTGGGAGCAGAACAATTTTCTGCCTGTCAAAGATAGGAAGTAAAATTTACTTTTGACACCCTAACAAGAGAGAACCGGTAGAGCGCGTAGAAGCAGATCCCAGTCGTGGTGGTCCTTGCCTCTTGGAGTACGTGCTACGGTGCTGACGCCCCTGGAAGTTTTGGGGGCAGGGGTAACTSTTTTCACTCACTTAATGCTGTGTGGGTGCAAAAAGGCGTCAATTGTGCAGCGAGGAAGGAGGCAAAGGAGAGAAGCAGCAGTGGTTTTGGCCGATATGCCCCCCGCCCGCTTATTTTAGTTTTATTGGGGATTTTTCTGAGGAAGCGTGAAGGCTTTCGAGGCTTCTGGGGGCAGGACTCACCCTTCAGAGGGGGCCCAAGCCCTGCTGGCTTTTGGGGGTCGTCAGGCCCCCCTGCTCCTGTGCGGAGGGAAAGGCGGGTGCGGGCTGGACCCCGCCGGGGCTGGAGGCGGGGGCCGCCCCCGGCAGAGGGTGCCGGAGCGCAGGGACTGTCCTTCTCCTGTCCGCCCCTCCGCGCCTCTCCCCTCCCCTGTGTCGGATTTGTCCCGGGTGACGTTGGGATGCTGGGGAAGGAGGAGGAGGAGGAGGAGGGGAAAGGAGCGCGGCTTCCTCCGCCCCCAGACGGGGACAGTCCGTTAGCGGGAGCGCAGGGCCAGGGCGGCGGTGCTGAGGAGAAGTTTGCGGCAGCGCCGAGCCCCCGCGGCAGCGGCAGCCCGCTCCGCCCGCAGGCGCTGCTACCCCGCGGGCTCTCTGCCGGCCGGCCGGGCAGCATGGTCCCCGCGGCGGGGCGGCGGGGGGCGGCGGGCCGCCTCCTGGCCCTGCTGGCGGCCGCCTCGCTCCTCCACCTCCGCGCGGCAGGTAAGGAGCGGGACTCCCGGCTGGAGGGGAGGGTGCTGCTGCTTTTCGGGAAGGGGTGTGCGGGGAGAGGGGGGGACAGGGAAAGCTGCGCGTGTTTCTAGGAGAGTTGCGCGTAGCCATCTGGGACCGGCGGAGCCGCCAGCATCCCCAGTCGGTGGTCGGTGCTGGTTCCTTTTTCTTTCTTCCCTCCTTTCTTTTCTTTTCTTTTCCTTTTTTTTTTTTGGTTCTGCTTGGCAAAATGGAAACCTGATGTTGCGTTTTTTTACGAGCGGGCGGGGGTTGGCAGGAGACGAGGGCAGCGGTGGCTGCGCTGAGGAGGGATCGCTAAAACTTTTTCCCCGAGCGCATCCCGGCGCCCCTGCCCCGCTCGGGTGGCGGGCGCTTCGTGCCTCTCCGCGGCCGGTTCAGCGCACCGAGGCTGGTTGGTGGCGACTGGGGGGAGGGGGAAAGAAGGAGAAAACAAAGGAAAAGTTCGGGGTTTTGTTGCTGCMGAGGGTGGATAGCAATGAGTGGAGCCTCCTCCTTCACTCCGCCCGCCCTCCAGCCCTCCCCTCGGAGWGGTTATAATAATGTGTTATTATTTGGGCCGTTGAGTGTTGCCAGAATCTCAGCGGGAACCAGGAGGAAGGGGGGGGATTAAAGCTGAGTGGGCGAGGGGGCAGCCGCCGCGCTTGCAGCTGATGGAGGCTCGGCGGGGTCTCTTTCTGTGTGTTTTTGAGCTTTAGAGGGTCCCATTTCCTCTGTGTACCTGGCCGACCCTGGGGGACTGAGGAGCTCAGCCTTTGGACTCAGGAAACACTAGGACTCGGTTCAGCGAGCTCCGCGATTGTTTTTAGGGCTGAATAAACTGCCCTTATTAACATCTGACCTTGCGCCGTGGCAGCGGCAGTGCGGCTGCTGAACAGTTGCCAGTTTGTCCGGCATCTCCGAGGCGAGCGCCGTGATTTATAGGGACCTTAGGGAGCGTGTGGGGTTGGAGAGCCGCGATGGTGTAAGAGTTACAGTTCCTGTAAAAGAAGCCGCATAAACTTTTTATTTTTCCTTTCTTTTTTTTTCCCCTTCCACGCACGCCTAAGATGCGTGGTGCTTTCAGAGCAGAAAAGGGGATGTTTAACGTTTTCGTTTTCCCTGGGATGTGAAATGCACTGGGGAGGTAGGAGCTGCCGGATTCAGCTCTTTGATCTTTCGTGAAACCACCCTCTGGAAAATTGCCCTCTCCCCTTCTGCAGCAGATAAACCTTGCTCACAAACTCCTTCCCGGGGCGCTTTGCCCAGGGGCTGAGGGAGGAGATGACAGGCGGCACCATTTCCATGCCAGGTTTGTAACCCTTCCCGTGCTGTCCCCGCCGGGCAGTGCGGCAGCTCGGCGGGGAAGCAGCGCCTTCCCCCCCCGCCTCTCCTGCCTTTAACTTAATTGCACCGAAGTGCAGGGGGAGACCGATGATGTCTTTAAGGAAAAACAGTGATGCCGCAGATTAGAGGGGACTTGTTAATCAATTGCACGTTTGAAAGGGCTTTTCTTCCCTTTGTTGCTTTCGCTAATCCATTTACCTCTCCCCGGGAGGTGACAGATGCCTATATTTCCTGTTATTCAGCTCCCGGGTCCTGGGTCTTGCCATTTGTTGCATTACCGTGAAGGGAGAGGGTCAGCAGAAAGCTAGAGGTCTGGGGGTTTTCCGGGGGGAGAGCGGGAGGCGAGCGTGTTACAGCTCGCGGATTTGGGGTCAGTTCCCGTCGCGTTTATTTTTCCTAGTGCCTTTATTGCTCCCTTTGAAGGGGGGCCCGCTAACAAATTGCGCGGCCTGCCSCGCCGCCCTGCCCGTCCTGCGGGGTCCCGGGCTCCGGGGATCTCCCGGCCGGCCGGGGGGAGGCTGGGGTCGAAGGCAGTGCCTCCTCCCGGGGCCGCGGGGAGGGTGACGGTTGTCCTCTGCGGGATGTAAAAGGAGATGCCGGGCCTTCTGTCCCCGTCCCCACGTTCTTCCCCGAGCAGCTGAATCCGGTTTTTTGGACGCAGCGGGAGGGAGGCGCGCAGGGTGTCCGGGGAGCTTCTTTCCTTCCTTCCTCCCCTTGCAACCCTTCCCCTGGCCCCCCTGCAGCCCGTGAACACCGACGCTTGTGCATCTGCCGCTGCCAGCCTCCTYCTGCCCTCCCTGAGCCTCCCCCACGGCTTCCCGGGGGGGGACGCGGGCTCCCGGGCACCGCCTGGCCAAGCGCGGAGCTGCCCGCAGGGGGAGCGCGCCGGCAGCGGGGCAAAACGGGCCAAAAAAGCGCTCGGGGGGCTCGAGTTGCGAGCGTGGCAACGCATCTCCGTCTTCTTCTGTGGGCAATGGTACTGCGCTCTCTGCCTGCGTATGTCATCAGGAGACATTTCAAATTTGGTGAGAGCGTTTCAGCCTTCTCGGAGGCAGTATAAAATCACAAACTACCGTTAAAATCGGATTTGGGGATTTTTTTTTTTTCTTTATTCCTACCCCGTAAACGGGCTTGTGATAATCGTCTCAACTACCTGTGGAAAGTGTGGATTCGCTGTACTTCAACAGGCATGAAGTTTGAGACTCCATTTTCTTCACTGAATGTGCAGCACAGTGGTTGAGAGCCCATAATCGCAGCAATAAATACTTGTGTATCTTTATTGTTGAGCGGTATTCTTCTGTTTAATTAGATTTGCTTAATGGTAAACGGAGTCTTTGTTAATCTACATCTCATTTAAACGTTTATTTTTGAAAATGTTATTTCAGCCTTTTCAGTGTTCACTTTACAATATGGCCAAGTGAGAGGCAGTAGAAACTAGGATGGTCGTTTATTGAAACTGGTGATGCACAATGTACTCGGCTTACAGAGTTTTGCCCCCTTACCATTAGATAAGAAAGGACATTTAATCAACCTGAAGTTGTTACTTACATCAGTTGCGAAGTATGCAGAACATTGTGTTTAAAAAAAAAAAAAAAAATCTGTCAACACAATATCTGGGAATGAAAACATAATGGTAACTGTGCTATGATTTTGCAAGCCCTGAAGTTTGTAAACTTCTACCTAATTTTATAAAGAAAAAATCTAATTTCTTCGAGTACAATGTTAGTGGAGAAATGAATACAAGTACGGATGAATACCTTTAAATGCCTAACTACAAAAACTTGTAAGATGATTGAATCTTTAAAGTTGCATGAGGTTTAGCTATAGCTCCCTCCTGACTTTAATAAATGACATTCAGCTCTGGAAATTGTACATAGGTCACCTGGTAAAAGTCGATACAGCTTTGAATACAAGAAGTCTTCACATAGCTTTTAATAAATGCCATTGACTACATTAACTATTTTTAGGTCAAACCTTAATCAAACGTTGTCTAGCGTTAATTAAACCGTTAAGTAGTTTAGTGGTGAAGTTTATCCGTGGGTCAAGGGTTGCCACTGAATGTTTTTTTCCCCTTGAGTGTCTTGATTATGTTAAGCATTTGTAATGGAATTGCAGTTTTCTCCTTAATCTCTCTTCTGCTCTAAACAGCATAGAAATGCAAGATGCAGGAAGAAAAGGACCAGTTGACAGACGAGGCAAATTAATCCTGTTTAGTGAGCTTCCAGTTGTTTGCAGGAAAGCTGATCTTTTTTCTAAACTCACTGCACTTTGTGTAAGATGTGAATAGCTTTCAGAACTGTCATTGGCATGGAAATATATTTGTCCACTAATTAGAAAACTGACAGTCTTATCCCACTAGCCAATGAGAATGAAATGTAAAAGGAAAGAATGGTAATAAATACTGAGTTTGGTTTGATAACTACAGGAATCTTCTATATAGAAGACTTCTTCATGGCTTATCTTCAGAGTCTTAAATTCACATCTTATATTCAATAAAAATGTCAGCTAGAAGCAGTCAGCATCTGAAGTTTTTAATAATACTTTTGATTGAGAGAATTCRTTTTAAAGAGCCTCTTTGTAATATTTTGAACATTGCAGTCAAAGAAAAAATATTAAGCAAACTTCCTTTGGTTTTTATACATAAATCTTTCTATAGATGTTCTGTGTTGCGTTGTGCGGTTGCTCAGAGRGAAGAAATGCTACTTACAGTATTCCATCTAATTTATAGCATCTGTCACTATGTTCTCTGTGCAAAGGATGGCTTGCTATTTAAGTTTGTTTATTCATTTTGAGGCTGTTGCTTTGTAAAGGAAGTTGTCATTAGGCTCAGCATGTCTGGAAAGTATGCAAGTCCTCAAGTCTTCTAATCCAGTGACTACAAAGTACTTAAAGCTTCAAAGAAAAGGAACGACAGGATTTTGCTGCACTGAAAGAAGATGGATTGTTTGTTAATCCTGCTTTTAATTGTTACTCATAATGCAGACTACTGCAGCATTGCTAGTAACCATTTGGGACAAACAACAATTTAACTTAAATGATTGTCTTTCCTCTTGGTTTTGTCTAAACGTGTAAGTAGTTTGAAGTGAAATGTCCCTTACCAGCTTTTTGCATTTAGTTTTTCCAAGCCTTTGCCATGCACCAATATTCATTTGCAAACATCCTGCTAGATAGTTTTTCTGATGTTCTCCACAGACTTGACTCACAACCAACCTTTTTCTCTTTACATCTGTTTGTCGTCCTCAGCTAGTTTGGGAAAGGATTTCCACTTTCTTTTCCAAGTGATGCCGGCTAGTGATCTTTTTTGAAACTAAAAATGGCTGTATGTGACTTTTCTGGTGGCAGTAAAATACGCTTTTCAAAAAATCAGGGTGACCCCTTAGCTATAGAGTATGACTTCATCTTTTAACTGGCAGTGGGCAAAAGCTTTCCTTTAAGAACACAAACAAATCTGCATTGTAATTTCAGTGAAAACAAGAAATCACAGTAGAAATGCATTTCAGTAATGGTACACTGTTATTGTGATGGGAGCAAGTAGATGTATTCCACTTACCTTAGGCTTAGCTACCTCACAGTGTGGTAGCACAGGTCTTGAGCAGTTTGCAAAGCCTGTCGAAGAAGCAGCGTGGGTATCCTATAGACAGTTCCATGTTTCTGAGCTGGTTTAGAATTAGCTTGTGTGTATCTGCATGAGCTGTTGTGCACATGTATCGTATCGATAGTGTGCACTGCCTCATGAAACAAGGGGCTATGCTGCTGTCTGCTGATTGAATTAGTCTTCATTGATATTGATGCTTTCTGGTTTTGCTATATAAACTGTCCCAATGCATGCCTGTCTGTGATGGTGATAAGGAAGTGTGGTCTAAAATAGCTGATGGAAGAGGAAGGATATCACGATATTACTGATTCAGTAGAAGGTATTTGAAGAATTGAGTGTGGTCTTATGTACTTGTTTCCTCTGACTCCGGAGCAGAGATGACTGACATCCCCTAAAGGTTGTGTGGTTGTGAGGGTGCAGTTTCATGGGCACCTGAAGCTCTTTGTTTATTTAGTTAAATCAGCAAGCTGACTCTGCTGGAAAGTAATCATAGGGAAAAAGGATTCTGCAGGAGTGAAAGACTACGTGGGCAGAGGTGAACAGAGAATTAGGACGATGAAAAGAGATAAGACTTTTTCTTTTTCCACTATATTGGTTTTGCTGGAGCAACAGGAAGATGTTTTGTGAGGGCACTGCTTGCAGGAACAGCAAAGTGGAATCAATGGGGAACTGTTCTGGACCCCAGTTTGGCCAGTGTCTCGTTTTAATGTGTGAGTAGTCCAATCAGGAAATTAGATTGGGTCCCCATAGGTATTTTGTCACTGAGCTCTCCATCGATTTCACATGGGAGACATGCGTCTAAATACCTTTTAGATTTGATACTTCCAGTTCAGGTGATGTGAACTTGTAAAGATAAACAACAAACACACGTTTGATATTCCTTCTTGAAAGAAAAATCCCCATGTGTATATTGTCATGTCTATGAAACCTCTACTGAACTTAGATTTCTGTCTTCTAATTGCTCTGTTTGGACACTTCCTTTTATTATGAGCAGCATAAACATTTAATTCTGTAACTCCAGGTTATTGCCCCTTGTCCTCATCAACATTGCTCTAGGCTGTTCATTTAACAGTTCATCTGGTAAGTATTATTTCAAGATGAAGTGGCTTATATAAATGATTTTCCTTGTTTTTGGTAGTGTAATGCCTTAACATTATTTTTTCCGTGGTATTGTGTATGTAAGTAGAATGACTTGACTGGTTGTATAAAGAGAGGATAAATTCTGTTAGAGTTCTCCTTAAAACTGTGAAGTCTAACTTTTCAAAACAACATACACAACTGTCTAGTTGAATCATAAATCAAACTATCAAAAGGGTAATTCTTTATCAAAGTAATAATGCAGTCACATATTCAATTATAGAGTAGATAGAAGACAGATAACACAGCAAAAGACAGGAAGAATTTTATCCCTGTTTCTTTAGAAAAAAAAAGAAGTGTAAAAACTGTGGTTGAAAATAATAAATTTGATTTCTACTAGTCAGAAACACCCTCTTCTTCTATATCATATGAACTGTAAACAAAAATAAGTTCATCGTATGTAAGTAAAAGAGGAATCACAGAACTCTACCCAATGCAAACTAATGAGACTGGCAGACTCCTGCACAAGCAGAGGAGCTTTCTTTCCTCCCTGTCTACAACAGAATAGATAGATCTCATACCTCTAACTTGGATGTAAAGGAGACACAAAAGAATAAAGTTCAGGGGCAGAGATAACCATCGCAGAAAAATCTTAGGAGCAGATTAAGTCAGAGCACAGCTCAGGCATTTGAGCTGTGTTTCACAGCATGATCTTAAAATTACTCCTTAGGTACATTTCTATTTGTAAGACATTAAACTTTCACTTCTAAGGCCTTTAACAAGCTGTAACTGTTGTACATTTTTTCTTGCACATGGCCAGGCATCATCCGTATCTAAAAGTACTGTTAAGAGAAGTTACCTCCTTCCCCAGCTCTTCATCATTTCCTTCCCGCAGGATTTTACCACCTTCCAACTTTCCTGTCAGAGCAGTAGGTGGACGTTCGGCAACCTGTTTTAGGCAACATCAGCAAAATCCTGCAGTTCACTTGGTCTAAGCTAACCCAGTTGATTTTGAGTTAGAGGGACCAGAGGTCTCTCACATGAGCAGCTCTCCCAATAGGCCAGAGGAGGCTGTACCTTCTGCAGTGCTGCTACCAAGCCAGGATTTAACAGGAAGGTCACCTATTTCACTAACTCACTTAGAGCTGGTAGCCTTTGGCAAGAGAGTTTTGCTGAGCAGGTGGGAGGAGGATGGGAATAGTAGCAGTAGTAGCATCATCCAACAGCAGAATTAATGAATCTCCATTTTGCTCACAGTGTCGGTCTCTGTCACACACTTTCCTAGTTTCTTCCTTCATGCTTCATAGGAGCTTCCCATAAATACCTGCAAAACTAATTGTTATCCTTCCTTGTGGTGATGTCTCTAGAAATCCCTCATTTAAAGGTTAGGCTAATTGTGTGCTATCATGCTGGTCGCTATTGTCTGTTTCTCTGTATACTCTGTCTTAAATTTGTCTCGTATTGCAAGCTGTATAATACACTTTAATGCATCATTGACTAACCCTGGTCAATGCCTGGATTTCCAGTAAGGTACAGGTATATAAAGAAATAATAACCTGTTACTGGTACATGTGAGAGCACTACGATAAAACTAGTTGTCTATGGGATCACCAGTGCTGGCAGAAGGGGCTGCACGCTGAGGGACAGGAGGTCTGAGTCACAGCAGTGCCACATTAGATCAGATGAAGGTGGTGTGCGACCTCACTGGTTTGTTCTTTTGGATGTAGAATAAACGAAGGTCTGATACTAGAAGAATAAGACATCTCTGAAAGGAAAAAGCCAAGAAGGACAGGTCTAGAAACATTCATGAGATTTGTCTGGATTTGCATGAGAAATTACTCTTATGAGTGTATCAAAAGATCAGAAAATGAGAAAAAGGAAAAAAAAAAAAAAAGAGTGGTATTACTTGTCAGCCCAGGACTGTAACAGCTGAGTTACTTTAAAATAGGTTCTGTGAATCTCTTGTATGAACCAATAATAAACAAAACTGCTTGAAAGCTTAAGAGGCCCCGACGATGTATAAAATTTTTTACATACTTGATCACAGTAAAGTTTTAGCAAGAAGTTATACAACGTAAAGAGAATGCCGAGATTTCATAGTGTTTAAAATGAGAGAGTGCGTATTCTGGGAGATAAGTTAACAAATGGTTTTACTGTGGTTGTTTCTAGTTTAGAAAAGTGACATGGCAGAATTGTGTTACAGAAAAAAACCAACAATACTAGAGCTAATAACGTGGCAGTGATGTTTCTGTATATAGTAAACTTTATCTCTTCTTAAAAAACCAGAAGCATAAAAAGGCAAATGAAGGCTATGCTAACAGCTCTTATATAGATAACCCAAATATAATGTTGCATACGCTTTTATTTCAGGCAGTAACAATTCTGTTCTGATTCTAAATGTGTGTTGGTTTTCACATTTTGCTGATATATTAGAGAAGCATTTTTCTTTATAAAAAGTTGCCTTGAGGTGCGCCTACCCTGAGGTGTAATTGTCAAGTAATGCAAAACTACCCAAATTGTATATCAGATTGCTGACTGGACAAAAACTAACCCTGCAAAATCCAACCCAGTGCTGGCGAGGCTGCCTGAATTGGCTTACCTCCTGTCCCCATGAGCACCAACGCTGGCGCAGGGAAGAGGCCAGAGCGGGTGGCTGGAGGGCTGGGAGGGGGAGCACGTGGCAGCCCTAGCACAGAGTAGCTTAAATTGCCGTGGGACTATGCTCTCGGAGATAGAAAATGTGATATGCAGAAATATTAACATAATTGTGTGGGCTAGAAATTTTAGAGACAATTTCACAATATCGTTATAACTGATGGCTGTCAAAGATTTGGATTCTGCAGAGCTGAGCCAAACCTCTGCAGTTTAAATAAGAAAAATCTCACCTGCCTTGAAAGTCTAGTCTGCAAACAAGTGTTTAATTAGTTGTCAAGTAGTTATCCTCACCACAAATACTCTTTGTCGTTTCTCTTTGTGTTTGAGCAGTTGAGTATCCAGCAGTTGTTGCTTAAGCTGAATTTTAGGATTCCAGTGAGTTTTGTATTGCATTGTGCTAGGTAAGAATGAATGATCTTCTGAAATTAAATGTGTTAATAAAACAAGGGAGATTTTTTGGTACAATAAAGAATGAAATGGACAAAAGGAGAATATTGTGAAGGTTCTAAAGATCTATCAAAGCTTTCAGTGTGCTATTTGAATATTCTAAGTTGAGAGTAACAAGGATCTTGTAGCATCTAGCCATAATTACTCTTTTAAATCTTAYGACTTTCTGTTGAGAAATACAAATCATGCTTCTTTAGAACAGATACAAAACATTTTTTTCATAAAGTTGAAAAGAAAAAAAGGGGAGGAGAATATGACAGAGAAACCAGAGAATTATGTTCATATAAGAAATTCCTTTACTGGGGAATGGGAAATAAAAATAATTTGTGGTACCCTAGGAATTCAATAGCTGAAGGGTGAGCTTAAACATTAAAAATTATTTTAAAAATTGTAGTTATAGTAGTGGTTAACGATGACTCCTTTCATGATAGACCAGAATCCCTTACAAAGGGGAAAGTGGCATTATGTAGATAAAATTACAAGCTTGAACAGGATCTGAACCAAACCTACATGAGGAAAATATATCTGCTGTTGTTTTAATTTTAAAAATAACTGTGCTTCCTAGCTCTGCCTGGAAGCAATTTAATGCAACAAATTGATTTTTTTTTTTTTTTAAAGTATTTCCAGCCAGACCAGAAGCAGTAGTTAATAAATATCTTGAGAGGGTGAGTCTGTTCTTTATGCTTGGTTTTGCAAACTCAGTGAATTTGGATATTAATATCTGAAATTGCAGATAGTAATTCAACCTGTTTTTCTAAAGCTGATGTCACATTTATCTTGTTCTCTCTGTGTCAATGTAGAAATAGGATTCAGAAATCTGTTCCCTAACAGAGGCAACAGATAATCTGTTACAAAGTTCATGATACTGTGGTTTTCAAAGCAACAAGAAAAAAAAAACCAAAACCCCAAATTTCTTTCGAATTTTATGTCTAGAGAGCCTTTGGATAATGTTGCTCTTGAGAAAAATATGCATGTTTTTGTCACTGTATTATTTAAGAACATATCAAGTGTAGAAAATGCTTTGAAGAGGATCACACCAGTCAAAGACAAGACCATGTAGAGTTAGGAAAGGCAGATTTCAGAAGTTATCCTGGTTTGTAATCCAAAGGCCAAATTTAAAGCTAGGAGCAGTTTTGATTCTGGAGTTTGGGGAGGATGTGTTTACACAGGAAAGGACTGCAAAAAGCAAAGATGTCGATTTACAGCGCATTTTCAAAATTACAAAAAGTGGAAAATGTTACCTCACATTTACTGAATACTTACTGTGCCCACAGAGGTAGTTATTAGAAAGTATTAGTTCAGTGTGAAACCACAGAGTAAACTAGATGTAGTAACTTCTTCCTGCAGACAAGTCTTTAGTGATCGGTGAAATACTTGAAATGTCATCTTTGTTTGTGTTGGCCATTGGCACGTGATTTATCGTTTCTAGAAATAAACAGAGAAAAATCAAACTTCAGTACCGTGGTGTTAGGCTCCATAGAAATACTTTAAGTGTCTTTATGTCTGTTGTATTTTCTAGGAAGCTCAAGATCTTCTGTAACCACAGTATGATTGGGGAAAACAGGACCTTGCGAGGTCGGATTATCTGTTCTTCAAGGAAGAATCACCTGTAGCTGGTGATTCTCAAGAAGTGACAGGAGCAGAGGTTCCACAGGCAAGCACGCAGGCTTAGTGCTTACTTGCGCTTGGTTGTAATTTAGGTGCATTACTTCCTCTTACAATTTATTCCTTTACCCCTTGTAGTTGTACTTTTTTTTTTTTTTTTTTTGACTTCTGAAACAGTTCCTCAAACTTCGAAACAAACACTTTTCAAAAATTACCTTGTTTGCTTGTAGACATCTCTCCTTGGACATGCCCTTCCTCCTCCTGTTTTCTTAGCCTTTCCTCTTACTTCATGTTTTCTGAATCTCATGGTCGTGCTCATTCCTCCCCACCGGACTTGCTCCAAAACATCTTTCTTGAAGTGCGCTTACCAAAACTGGCGTATTCCAGCTCAGGCTGCACCAGCACCGGCTAAAGGAAGAGGATTATTTCCTATATTTTCCAGATGACGTTGGTTTTATTTCCCAGAGTGATGTCTGACTGTTTTGTGGCAGGATGGCATTGCTCAAGCTCTGAGATCCAGATCTACTCCAGATCTTTCACACAGAATTGTTGCCAAGTCCCCATTTGGTACCAGTGCAACGGTTTAAGCACAAAACCTTCTGCCTGTCTTCACTCGATTGTGCATCTTTATTCCTACCCGCTCCATACCATTTTTTGCTGACATTTTATTTAATTTGCCAAGATCAGAATATTGGCAACACCTAACACCTTGGTGTTGCCTTTGCGGTTCAGTAAGGGAGCATAGCACTGAAACTTGTGAAATTCCATTGTATCAGTTAACCACTGAGAGTTAACTCTCATTATGGTTTTCCAATGAGTTGGCATTCACCTCTATATAATATTTGACCTATAAGAATGTCATGTGGGACAGTTCCACCCCAAACTAATTATCACCTTCATTTCCCACTTGCGCCTCGGCTTCATGCTATCATTCAATACAGGATAGGAGCTGCCATATTACGGTCCTTGGGAACTAAACTTCCCTCAGCAGAAACTCCTGTGACATGTCTAAGTCTCTGCTTCTGTGGTTTCTTCTCAAATAACTTGCCTTTCTGTAACTTAACTTTCTGTAACTCTGGTAAGGTATGTTGTCATACTGTACCAGAGAATGAGAGTCATCAATTTGAAAGGCAGAGTTCAGACCTGACTATTTTCAAAGATTCCATTTTTGTGTTGTGGTTTTTTTTTTTTTTTCTGAGTTCAGACGAAGTTCGTAGAAAACTTTTTGGAAATGATGGTTTCTCTTTCTCTCTTAATATCATGTCTGTGTCAATTTAATGGATTAAAATTTTATCCTTTTGTCCTGGTTCCAGCTGGGACAGAGTTAACTTTCTTCCCAGTACCTGGGGAGGGTGTGCTGTGTTTTGGGTTTGGTATAACAGGAGCGTTGATGGCCCATTGATGTTTTGGGTGGTGCTGGGTGGTGCTTGCACCGGGCACTTCTCGGCCTCCCATGCCCTGCCAGGTGCATGGGAAGCTGGCGGGGGGAGCATAGCTGGGGTGTTTGACCCAGCTGGCCAATGGGGTATTCCATACCATGTGACGTCATGCCCAGTATAAAACTAAGTGTGGTGGGGGGCTCTGGCGTCACGGAACAGGCTCTCGCGTATTGGCCTGGGCGTCAGTCGGCGGGTGGTGAGCAGTTGCATGGTGCATCACCTGCTTTGTATATTCTATTATTGCTGTTGTTATCGCTGTTGTTATTACTGTTCTACTTTGTTTTATTTCAATTATTAAACTGTTTTTATCTCAACCCACGAGTTTTCCTACTTGTGCCCTCCTGATTCTCTCCCCCATCCCACTGGAGTGGGGGGGTGAGCGAGTGGCTGCGTGGTGTTTAGGTGCTGGCCAGGGTTAAACCACGACACCTTCAATCTCATACTGGTTAATGTTTTCCTGCTTCTTTTGCTCTTTAAAGTCCCATATTGTGTGAGCACATTGCAAGACCAAGGCAATTAAGTAAAACTACTCTACATTTGGGAGCACATGATATAATTTCAGTTTTAAGCATTAATATTTATCTGAAATAAGATATGGGCTTAGAATTATAGAAATAATGTAAGAATAAATACGTGCACTTGTCATTGTCTCTACAGGGTTGTCCTCAGTTACTTTAACTCCCATCATCCCATCCTCTTCCTTCATCTTACTTTTCTGTTCCTATGATTTTGGTTTTTTTTTTTTCCCTACAGCTATTTCATTCTGACACTTGGTTTTTTTCTTTTCTTTTTTTTCTTTTTTTTTTTCTTTCTGACTAATTCTTTGCCCATTGCCTAGCACTTTAGATCTTGCGAATTCACAAATATGCTGTGGTTGCCTACCAATGGTAGGAACTACTTCAAAGTGATCTACAGTGGCTGTTTCTAGCTGTCTGGAAAAAAAATGCCTGAACAGCAGGTAGGAAAAATACCTCCAAACAGATGGTTTTCTGTGACTAACTGAGCCATTAGCATGCTCCTTCATAACTGATGTTGCCTGAGAAACTGCTGGAATCAGCATCTGTACTTTTTTTGCATGGGATGGAAGAGTAAAGCCAGGAAAGGGTGAGATGGGGAGCACAGCTCCAATGAGGTGGGAGTGGGCTGGGGTGGATGGGCTTGTCTGAGCAGAGGAGGTGGACTGTGATCCAGTTTATGAGGAAAATAAATGTCTGAGGAGTGTGGAAATGGGGTTGGGGTTGTGAGAATGTGTGATAGCAAGTATAGGGGAGGCTAATGTGCTCATGAGCACGGACTGGCAGATATTTAGAAACTTCTGCTGCTGCCCTGCCATCATGGCTGGTGGTACAGGTACTGAATATAGCACCATGCTGTACTTGGGAAAGTCCTGCCTTATGCTGTAGTTGCTTTTTTCTTCTTCAGGACATACAATGTGAGCAATGGCCATATCTTTCACCATGGGTTGTATAGCAAATTTTACTTAAGAAAAAGAAGGGAGGTGAAGTTGTGTCTGCTGCGATGGTTGGATATTTCAAATGCCTCGCCCAATTTGAAACACTCAAAGTGGATAGATACATGAAGGAAGTCATTGCCAGTTTTACCATCTACAGGTCCTGTCACTTTGAGAGCCATAATAGTGTAGAAACAACAGTGGACTCTGCTTATTTAGGAAAATACACATGCTTTTTTTCTTCCGGTCAAAACTATAGTTACAAAAGACTGAAAATTATCACCTCCTTTATCTTTGTGCATGTCTGATGTATGCAACCCCTTTGTGGGGTTTATACGTTTTTTTTCGCTGTGCTGTTTTTCCTAGTGTGGTTTTTGTTTGTTTTTTTTTCCTTTTTCTTTTTTTTTTTCCCCTCCTTTGAACTGATGAAACCACTCTCTTTGGTAATTCTGAGTCAGTTAGGTCAGTCCTGGGCTTTTCTGTGCAGAGACTGCCAAGTTTTTCTAAAATATGTGGTGGTTTAGGGATTTTGATGAATGTCCAAAAGGGACCAAGACTTGAGACCTCCAAATGTCTTTATTTTAAAACCGTAATTTGGAAAGGATCCTTCCTGAGTCCCAAGAGAAAAAAGCCAATACTTTCATTTATACTGTTAGTCATCATTCTTTCCACCATCAGGGTTCCCCTCCCTTCTGAAAAGGCTATAGTTTGTTTTGCTGCTTTAACAAAAACGAGTTTAGTTGATTTAATGTTCTGTTTTGTGATGAAGTGTCTTACCTAGGTCATAGTTTAGCTGTTAACAAGATATTTATGAAGTGGTAAGAATTCTCCGCTCTGTGGTGAATTTAGTCTCTAGAGTGGGGCAAAATGCTATTTAACTAGCAAATAAAGTAGTTCAGCTTCAAATTATATGTCGAAGTTAAATGCAACGATTTTAATCTTTTAGTAACCCCCTAAATAAGTAGAGTATCTGGAACTGCTCAAAACTTATGTAATTTGACCTCTACTATAGGAAAAACATTTCAGATAGATTAATATTGCAAGTAGCTAGCAAGGGAGGAAAATTTTGGATTTAGAAACCAAGTTAAATTAATACTTTTATTCTGTGTGCAAATGGTAAATATAGCTGAAGACTAAGCAGCTATTCCTGAGCTCATTTTTTTCAGTACTCAAGACTCATTTGACTGACTTATCAAATACTGTGCTAAATCCTTGTAAGTAGTTGAAGCTGGCATTTGTGATGTTCACTTGGGAGTGTGTTGTCTGTCATGTAACAACAGTGTTATCAGCAGACCTCATTTTTGCATAGTTTTTATTGGTGTTTAACATGATTACAGCCGTAGTAGTTAAGACCCAAGCAGTACAAGCCGTCATGTTCTAGGCGTTCCCCAGACATGCAATGCAAATACAGTTATTTTTAAAGGAATTCTGTATGAACCACTGCTTCACCATCAAAAGTTTTGAAAACGGCATTGTTTGGGATTTCAGTTGCATCTATGAACCAGTGGTGGTTTGTCTCTGTGTCTCTCACATGTACTAAAAAAATTGTATGTGAGCCCTTTCCCTCCCCAGTTGTGTATCAGTAGACTTTATCAGGCATGATTTGTGATGTATTGAATTTTGCGATAAAAAATAGACTAGCACTTACATGATAAATAAGTAATTAGTGAACTGCATCACTAATTCATTGGCCATGTTTAATTAGCTCTAGTGTGCCGGCTCAGCTTCACAGAAATAATTTTTACTGGATTCTCAGAGGCTTCATTTTACTCGAACTTCAGTTACCTGAGCATCCATTTCTGTGGAGTTCCTATTTCTGTCTTGGTCTAGGCAGGCAGACCTCTGTGTAGTGTAGAATAGTTGCTTTGGTCTCCGTTCTTATGTTATATTTTCACCGTATGATTATAGCTCTGACTGAAAAGAAATCTTCAGGAAGATTTGTTTTCTTGACTCTAATGTGTGTTTTTGCATTAAGATGGTTTCTAGTTCACAGTACGGTTTTATTGATCTGGCAAACAATACGAATGAACCCTGACTATCTAAAGCCAAGCTTGCCTGTGTCTCCACGAGACTGGACAGGGAAGGAGGTATGTGAACCGTGACTTGTTCAGAACTAAGACCCTACAAAACTATTTTTGTAAAAATCTATAGACTGTTCTGCCATTTCCCCCCCAGCAGCCATCTGCTGAGATAAACTTTAAAAGACCTGGTTTCATAAACACATTCTGCATTTTATTTTGCTTGTAAACCAGTTATTTTATATGGTTAACACTCTCCTAAATGTATCTCTCATAATTAGTGCCACAAATAAAACAGTTTTGCCAGTGGTTTGCAAAATGCATGCACACATACAGATTGTATGACAAATTAGAGGCCTCTGTCTGTATAGGAGTCTAGCAATTAATAAAGCAATGCTGTGTGAGACTGGAATAGGGGGGGACAGACATTCATCTGTCTCTCATGTAATGTCATTCTGAATTGCATGAGGAGCATTGCTGTTCTGGAGGCAGTCTCTACCTCCTGTATAAGACAGACAGTGAAAGTTTATTAATTAAGTTAGCATTTATACTTCTTTGATGAGGGTAATAATGAGTTTTTAACTTTGTAAGAAACCAGATTCTCTTGGTGAACATACAATAATTTTTTTTTAGCTGAATAGAAGATGTATAAAAAAAAGAAGTCAGACCTACATGATTATAGTATAACTTTATAAAATTGGAACTGAAAGGCATTTCAGTTGCCAGATACGAATTTCTGTGTTACTTCTGCAACCATTAGTGTTCAACATCTAAAACAGAGCAGTGAGTTGCAATCCACTGACACAGTTGTAGGTGTTAGTGATATCTTGTTTTGTGGAGTCAGTAACATCTCCTGAAACTCCTGTTGCAACGTGAAAGAACTTCATAAATGCTAATTAATTTCCAGATTGCACGAGAAAGTGAGATGGTCTTGTTTATCTTACAAATGAGGAAACTGAGGCAGAAGGAAGGTATGTGAAGTGTGCTGAGAGCAGAGAGGTTTTTGTGTGAGCAAGAGTTTCTGTATGGTGTGTCCATGAACGTGTGGCACCAGGCATGATTGTGCATATGCAATGATGTTTAATGGAGAACTTGGTAAGATTCTAAGAAGAAAAAATAACAGATGAAAATGCTAAAATAAAAACCCAGTATCAGAAATTCCTATTGTTGATTTGGACTCAAGTAGAAGTAAAGCAACTAGCTTGCTTACATTTTTATCCAAGGAAATATGAAATTTAACCCCTTCTTACTGTATTTAAATATCTTGGCATATATGTACCCTACTGCATTTAAGTAGCTTTGGCCTACTGCCATGCTTCATTCTTAATGATTACTGGTTAAAAAGAGGGGACAGACAACACAGCATAAATGGCAAAAACTTACAGCATTTCTAGAGCAGTGTCATGAACAAGTTAATACCAACCAGAATTGTAGAGAGACAAATGAAAGTCTGTTTGCAGGTTAAAACTGAAAGCATAGGAGAAAAATAGGCATGTCATAACTGGAAGGAAACTTAACAATTGTTCTAAAATAGCTGAGTCTAAGATCTTCTCTTGTTAAAATGGATTTATTAGAAAATAGGAAAATGTACATGTACAGTTGGAGAATAATTGAATTATGGAACCATTGTAACTTACCATTGTAGTATGTGTTTGGCGAAAATGAGTATTTTTCAAATTGATATATCTAGTGATTAGAAAGTTTCTGAGATAGTCGCTTAAAACAATTTGGGGAACAGGAAAAAGCAAATTTGGCAAGGCCTCTTTTTTTTTCCTAAAAGGCAATTCCAGGTTCTATGCTCACAAAGATGAAGTTACAGTACTTAACCTACTTGATTCCCATTGGTCATTATTTCCATATGCCTTCATTCACTCAATAATAGCAAGCTTTTAAAGTCCTTCTGTGGAGGACAGACTTCCAGGCTTGGGAAGAAACTGAAATTTTTATGGGCATAGGAGCAGGAATTTGGTCTGAAAGAGGAGACTGAGTAGTGGAGAACTTTGTTGGGACCAGAAAGCTAAAATGTCATCCAGGCACTCATCCTGCTGCTGTCAAAAGGAAGCAGCACCTGCACCAGGAGTTTAGAGAAGTAGCTTTCATAGATGTGTAGGGTGGCTGTGAAGATACTGGCTTGCCTCGAAGAAAGAGCTTGTTCACAGTAAGTGCATGTAATTTTTTTTTAGTTTACAGGRGGAAGTGCATACCAAGAAACATGCACATCTTTAAAGGAAGTGGCAGGGCAGTTCCTTTTCTCCAAGTGGGATTTTGCATACTGCTGACTACAGAAGGAGTGCCGTACACTACCAGGGCATCTTGTCTGCAATTCTTTTTTTGCTCTCATCCTTTATTCTGTTTGTATGATTGCAGAATGTAGAGGCTGATGCTGGCTGCAGGGTAATACTACAAAAAGTGTAATGCCTGTCTTCAGCTGTTGTAAGTTGGCATGATTCTATTACAGTCAATGAAGTCACACTGAGGATGTTAATAAACATTCAAACAAAGATTAAATTTAGGGTCTCTTAGGCTTGACAGATGATGTTTCTAGTTCCTGAAGATGTTTTAGATTAGAAAGTCTGTGTTCATGCCAACTGGCCTCCCCTTGAAGCAATATAGATGTTGTAAATAACAACATTCCTCTGGCCATGGATCAAGATACAGGAACTGATTTAATCTTGGACTTTTGTATGTGTCATGGTTTAACCCCAGCTGGCTACTAAGCCCTACACAGCCGTTCACTCACTCCCCCAACAGTGGGATGGGGGAGAGAATTGGAAGGATAAAAGTGAGAAAACTCATGGGTTGAGATAAAGGCAGTTTAATAGGGAAAGCAAAAGCCGCGCACGCAAGCAAAGCAAAACAAGGAATTCACTCACTCCTTCCCATCGGCAGGCAGGTGTTCAGCCATCTCCAGGAAAGCAGGGCTCCATCACGCATTAACGGTTACTTGGGAAGACAAAACACCATCACTCTGAATGTCCCCCCCTTCCTTCTTCTTCCCCCAGCTTTATATGCTGAACATGACGTCATACGGTGTGGAATATCCCTTTGGTCAGTTGGGGTCAGCTGTCCCAGCTGTGTTCCCTCCCAGCTTCTTGTGCACCCCCAGCCTGCTCGCTGGTGGGGTGGTGTGAGGAGCAGAAAAGGCCTTGACTCTGTGTAAGCACTGCTCAGCAGTAACGAAAACATCCCTCTGTTATCAACACTGTTTCCAGCACAAATCCAAAACACAGCCCCATACTAGCTACTATGAAGAAAATTAACTCTATCCCAGCCGAAACCAGCACAGTATGTCTTTGCAATTGCTTATTATTTGATTTCAAAATACCTGTTTTCTGTCTTTCTATTAATATTCAGTTAAGAGATGCCTGAATGCTGTCGTTTGGATTACTTGATTACAGTTTATAACCATTCATTATTTGCTTTGTTTTTTTCCTAAGTGTAAATCAGAAAGGTGGGGTATTTTAGATTGCCAACAGGACAGAGATTCTTTTTGACACTAAAGGCAAATTGGTTAAAATGAAAGATAATTTAAAAATTTGGCTTTGTGCCTCTAATTTGTGCTATCCTAGTAGACACACTAATGAATGTGTAGATTTTCACATGCGTAGAATGAAGTGCAGGCTGCTCTGAAGTTTGATAGTTTTCATTTGCCTAAATGGCTATTTTTCTGGCTTAGTTTAGTAGTGTATTGTCCTATACCTCTTGCTCTCAGGTTCACTCATCAATAGGAGGCTTGTGGAGACAGAATTTAAAGCTGGATCTTGGTTTTGCTTTTTATCTTACTGGAGCAAATGTCACAGGAAATTTCTGTCTTGAGTCTGCTTTAATTTACAACAGTTTGCTTATGTTCAGGTTTATCTCTGCATTTTTACTGAGGGAAGTCTTTCTGAGAGTGCTGGAGCACTCAAATGTGGAGCCCGGCCAACGGCCACATGTGGGGTGGTTCTTTATGGGCTGGATTTACAGCGGTGGTCAACCTGAAGAGGCAGATGTTCAGTTGCGAGATGAACTGATGACCAAATCTAATAGTGAAAGGAATGACAAAAAGTTAAAACAATAGTGCATTAGTTAGGCTAGACACTGAASAGACAAATGAAGTGGAAATATGCACAATCTGTGATAATTAGGGTTGGAAGGGACCTCAGTTCCTCATGGGGTCCAGGCCCCGCACAGAGCAGGGCTAACAATATTAAATGTTAAACAATCTTTTGAGCTTTACTTCAGAGATACCCTTTCCTAGACACCCTTTCTTACCAAGTACCCATTCACAGTTACGACTGAAAGCAGAAATAACTTCTGATTTCTGGAGGCTTAAAGAAAGCCTGAATTCTAAGACAGTCTCTCAACCTTGCGTTTTCCCACAGCTTCTTGGATTGTTAGAAGAAAATAGCTGAAATACTGAAAATATACATTGTTTCTCACCCATCTTGTTTTTAGGGCCCTGGGATGTTACAGCTTTCGTCTCAGCCGTGGAGATCTTCCCCAGTGACTACTCTGCCTTTGAAGTTAAACACCCAAAGGAAAAACAGATTTCACTAAAGCATTGTTCGTTTCTTTTGGCAGTTCTGCTTTACAGTGTCTTTAGTCTTTCCTTTTTTCTGACCTTTCAAGAATCATAATTTTGAATTCAAAAAACCATGAGTCAAACTTCTGCCTGTAATGCTTGATTTCATGTGGACTGACTTGACAGCCTTAAGTTGCCATCAACACTTTAATTTCTCTCTATGCATAATAGGAACGATACTCTGAGTCAGTGGGGAGTTGAACATCCTCATTGTTTAATGCTTTGAAGATGAGGTTATATAGCTGTAATTACTGGTAATACCTGACCTAAGCCCTTTCCCTTTTAACAGGCAATGTATCCTTTTGTGATTTCTTTTATTTGCATTGTATACTTTAACTACATTTCAGAAAGAGTTGTTAAAGTGTTGTCTAGCCTCAAGAACACTTGTTCTGTTTAAACCACACTTTAAACCACCTTAATTGCCCTAGACCTGCAGGATCTGAGCTGCCATTATATTTGCCCAACATAATTCAGGCGAATGTCCTCCTAGCCCATCTGTTTCTTTGGAAGGCTGACAAATTTGATAATGGTTTCAGGTGTATTACTTTAGTCCTCAACCTTTCATAAGAGGTTTTTTCTCCCCTTTTTCTGTTATCAGTGGACAGTGTTTAAAGTCGTGCAGTTCAGAGGGTAAGAACAAAAGGGAAAAACTAGTTCTTTGCATTCCAGTAAATATGAGCTGTTGTAATTCATGTTGCATTTTGCAAATTTGGGAAACATTTACACCTGTACGCTGTGCAGTTTGGCCAGAATTTTCTAACTTGGATGTTAAAATTGCTTGTTAAATTTAAGTGACTCCATTTTCAGAATTACAGAATATCTGCAGCTTTCACTGGAAAAAGCATATGCTTTTGAAATTTTTAAGTATTCTTTATCACTTTTTCTCTCATTGTGACACATCATGTACAAGAAGAATATTTTTCGTAGAGGAGTCTACTCTGCATAGAAGTCAGCATTCATATTCTCCCATCAGAAAGATGGCTCAGTTCCAATACACTGTTGTAACTGTGGCAAGCATATAAATTAAACACTAAATAAATTATCTTTTTTTTTTTTTTCCCTGGTATGTTTACAGTGTCACTCTTTTGATATTGATTTTGCAGCTAGTTTTAGGCCCAGGATGTTAGCCATGAATATTCAGACTCACTTGGAAACCTGTCTTACTGATTCTTGGCCAGTTAAGCGTTCCAAATGGATGCAATTTAATAACCCTTGTGCTGTTTTGATTTGCCTCCCACACCATCTGGTCTACGTCTCTCTCCTGCTCTTTTTTTTCTTTCTTAAAGGACAGCATTTTTTCAATAATTTAAACTTTCAAGCATGTCATCTGAAAATGTAGCTTGCTCTGAAATTTCCCTGTGCAATGTGTCTTTCGAGAAAGAAGGCTTTCTGTATACAGAGGAAAAAGAACATGAACAGGAACCTGTGGACAGGTTGGAATGGCAGGAATGTAGTGCACAGTAAAGATGTCTGTTTCTTCACACTGAAATATTATTTAAACACGTTTCAAAAGTAAAATTATTTCATGGCTCTGAGGCTCTGCGGTCTCATGGATGGCTCTCTGTGTTTCTCTGCTGGCCTCCACAACACATTCAATTATTGGAGGATGGCAAGAGATGTTTTAGAAATCCAAAATTGCTCAGCCTTTGCTGAGATGGGAGTTAAGTGCTGCGATGAAGCTTATGGTCTATTAACTGGCCTTATTTATACTTGATTTAGTGATGGTAACCTAGAGTGATGCTGCTTGAGTTCAGTTCTGTTTGTCATTATGTTTGGAGAATACTGGGTGAAAAGTTTGTTCATGTTGTGTGAAGGCGCAAATTCTTAACAATGTTGTTTTAACTTTTGGAGGATTATTTGCCTGCATAACCTGGATACTTGTCCTTTAGTCTTTCTGTATGTTTTAAATACTTTGCTTTAGCTGGCGTTCAGGTTATTTCTGATTTATGCATGGTTTTTGCTGGACTGATGTCTGTGTTATGTAAACCGGAAAGGTTGAAGAGGTAGAGATGATTTTATTCTGCGCCATGCTGTGGGTGTTTGCCCAGGAGTAGCTGCTGGGGAAGCAGTGGGTGGATTGCACCAGATGTGGTAGTGGGTGGCCCTGCACCGACACCAGCAAGCTGCCGTGCGAAGAGAGAAGGGAGAGCTGAAGGTGTCCATCCCAGTTTTGGCTGTGTTTGGCCAATTCCTCGACACCTTCAGTCCAAATTGTACCCTTCCTTGAAAAGGTGACGGTGGTGCCTGGCCCCCGTGTGGTGTGGGGCACAGGTGGTGCGCACAGCCCTGCAGCTGACCGTGCCTGCCTGGTCCGTGCCTGTACGGGCGGCTTATTCCCCTGGTGGGGGCCCGGGTGGCCTGTCAGGCACTGGCTCCTGCTGCCTCAAGGGTTTCACCAGCCTGTTGGCCTGGTCATCCTAGCAGAAGCCTTCTGGGCACCCCCTTACCTCATCCTCAGGTCCTCGTTTCAACACCATGACACAAACTCTTGTTTCGTACTTGCAAGCCTTGCTTCTCTCCTCTCAGAGGAGGAGCTGGCTTTTTTGCAGTAAGATGCCCTCCACCCCCTCGTCTCATATGCTGATATTTATGAGCTAAGTTCTCAAGCGTGGCTTAATATTTTCTTCCCTGACAACAATTCTTGGTGCTGTACATGTTTCACATTTAGATAGGAAGATGTATTTCCTTGCCCCACTGCTGTCCTTGTGATGACAGATAGGTGATCTTAAGGCAGAAAGTCAATGTATATGTAGGGTATCCATTTTGCCTTGCAGAATTGGTCAGTCTGGTGACATTTTGATGTGGTCCCATCTACTCTCTCCCTCTCCCCCTCCTCCAGCAGCCTCGTTTCCCTCATCAAAAGCCAACTTTTAAGTTTGCCAGACTAGTGCTCCTGTCTCCTCAATCAGCTTGTGCAGGATAAAGGCTTGGCTTCCAGTTCTGCTTCAGTGAAGTTAGTTTATCCCAAAACACAGATCTACAGATGCCAAAAACTACACCTGAGCATGTGCCATTCCTGTAAATTTCACTGGGACTTAGTACAAATTTTGCCATTTGAATAAGTAAGTATTTTATTTTACTTTTTGTATAAGTTGTGAGGTTTTGGCACGTTAGTAATATTAAAAAGAATTAACCATGCATGCTTTCACATAAATCTATCCTGTAATTTTCTGAATTCTCTTTTATGTGAAGTCTCTAGTAGCTACCATGCTTTTATCCAACAGCAAAAAAACCCCTACATAGCTGATGGAATTTTTAAAATGCTATTTGTACTACACATTATTTCCTACCATTTTCTGCTGTACCGCGGGTGATAATTTCAGCTTGGTTGGGAAAAAATTCCTGGTAAATCTTTCCAAAAAGAGGTTTTAAGTTGATTCGTCCTGATGGCTTTCAACAACCAGTCCTTCTTTAAGAATAGGAGTGGGGATTTTTTGTTTTTGTTTTGTTTTTTTTTTTTTTTTTTTTCATTTTGAAAAGTCAGTTAAGATCTTGCTCTTTTCTCATCTTTTCTTCTGGTGATTTTTATACTTCTGCTTTTCAGAATAATGGTTTGATTGACTTTTATTCCATATGTGTGACCTCTGTAGAGATTCTGAGAGATTCTTTTCCCTTAGTTACATTAGTGTTTTGTTTCTCTCAAGTATCTAGTAAATGTTTAACTTGAAGTATACTGGCAGAGTGTGCCTCTGTAAAATGGCATTTCAGGAGAATCTCTGTTCCAAAAGGCTTTATAACCTCCACTTACGTTAAATTTGACATCCCAGTTTCCGTAAGTAAAAATGGACCGTAGCCTAGTTAAGGTTATCTGAATTTCCAGCAATGTCAATTACTTTGATGCCTTTTTCTTTTGCATTGATGTCTTTGATGATGACCTGTTGTACATTGCAGACAGATGCATTTCAGGACGTGCCTGCTCATTCTGGTCTCCCAATGTGCATCCCAGGGTGTTTTGATTCCATGTCAGGGTGAGACTGGGTATGGACTGGTCCTACATACTTTGTTTCCTTTCGGAAAGATACGATACTGAGGCTCTCAGGCAGGGAAGAAATGAAGATGTACATCAAGTTCTGTGCTCTGGAGACTGAGGGTGCCCACAGCCACAAGGTGTTCTGCAGAGCATTCATTCTCCATGATGCAGAGGAGAGATCACACCTCCCTCCTGTGAATCAGCTTCCTCACAGGGGTCGGGGCATTTACATTGCCACTGGGAGCCACATAAACATTTTAGGATCTGGCTAAAATAAATGACTGATTAAAACAAAGGCATATAGGATGTCCATGTTTGACTCTGTCACTATGTTTATCATGATGTGGGTGGATGGAGCTCTTGTAGCAGTGGGCCATCTTCAAGGTTGGGAAAGAAAGCAAAGTGAGTGAGCAAAGGAATTGTTGACATTGTAACCTGATTTAGAAACAGCTGTTTTTCTTGTTCCATGGAAGTCTATTAGAAAAAGCTTTATTGACCATTTATTAATGCTCCATCTTCCACCACCTTCCCCCATCCCAATTATTATGAAGGGATTAACACTTAAAAGATATTTAGCAACAGAATTACTGTGAGGTTTTTATCACCTTGATAATCAGGTTGCTCTACTCCTAATGAACTCCCAGTTGCAATTTATAATTTCAGTGAAGTACATTACATAGCAATAGATTAAGTTACCCACCACCTTAAAGTGGAGCGTTTTGAAGAGAAGACTAATTTCGTGAATTCTGAAGAAATTGGTTTGCTGGGGAATGCAGTACTCTACAGAAAATAAAAGTATGTTCCTGTCATTTTTCTGTGGTGAAGCACTGATTCTGCTCTCCAGAGACTGTCAGGCCCTCCTGTTAGTAGTGCAGGAGATGGAAGTGTGCCCTTCTCTCTTGTTTGACAGGCCATGATTTGAGGCTGGGAGTTTTGCCAACTAGTGACCTAGTGTATCCAGTTTCTAATTTGGGGGGAATGTTACTGAGAAGGTGGTGGCCTGACAACTCTGGCATTTCCTGGGGTTCTCAGATTACTGTGACACCATCTGATTGGTTTTTCAGGCTGAGTTTTACTTGGATTGAACTAGTTGTATTGCTTGCTCTGCTGAGAGATCACCTGTGATCTGGAGAGTGATTTCTTTTTTTNTTTTTTTTTTTAATTGTTACTGAGCAGTTGTTAGTTTTGTTGTTGAAGTTTTGGGAACATGGGATTGTTTAGGTATAGATGTGACAGCTCAGTATCTTATCTCCTAAAGAAAGCTCAGAGGAAAACATTTAGCACTGCTTGCCTTCTGGGAGCTCAGCTACCAGAAGTTTATCAGACTTTTCTTTTACTGTTTCCATGAATATTATTTTGGTTTGAGTAGTACATATACTGAGCTAGAGGCTTTTGAAGCATGAGATTTCTCCATCATCTCTTGGTTAGAATGTTGTTGATGAGGTAAATGAGGCAGCGCATGTGCTGACATGGTCATGAAGGAATGAAATGGATTAGTGTTTCCCTAAGATTAGGTCTAAATGAAGCCTGTTTTTTTCCTGAGGATCACTTGGAAATGGAAAAAGAGCACGTAGGTGGCCATTTGTCAAGTAAACTTAATGCATGGATGCATCATGGGACTCTTCTGGGATCTTCTGAAGGTCTACCTAAACCTTCAGATGATGAGCATCACCTTGCTTTCAAAACCTTCACACCTGAAGCTGAGCACCTCACGGGATGCCCCTGCAGTTGTGTGATGCATTTGTGTACTGCATTGTGTACTGCAATGTCTGAGTATCTGAGTGCAGTGTCTGTGCCCAGCTAGGAGGGAAATCTCTTGCCCAAAGGGTGTGTGGGGCCCAAAGCCACATGAGGATTTCCTGTGTTACTAGATAACACTAAAGTTGATGATAACACGTGGCCCATGGGAGCTGTTTGAAAGGCATATTCAGCCTCTACCATTCTGCGATAGAAGTATAAATGGGCTTAGGGTCAAAATGTAGAAAAGTTAACATGTTTGTTGTGACAAACGTGGGTGTATTTGTGTAAGTGATGGACTACTGACAGTTTGTGAGCTTGCTAGCCATTTCCGTTTTCAAACACAGCCCAATATATTTTGCTGACATTTTAATGATAAATTTGACACTTCATACTCCAGAACATTTTTTTTAAAAAACCCAGTCCCCACAGTGTTACTTGGCAGTGTTTGAAAATAATACTGCAATACAAATGTATTTTCCCTCTTAAGAGGAAAGGAAGTCTCGAACTGTGCAAAATCTTTGTGGCAGTCATTGCACCATTCCATCTAGAACAACTAGTGTTGTCATTAATTTATCAGGTGCATACTCATTTAAGCACAGCATGAGCTTGTTTCAGTCTTCTTTTTATTTCAGTTGTGATGGCTACAAAACAAGGAAAAAGCTTGCTGTCAAAATATGGAAGCAAAGTTTTATCTTCAAGAGACATGTTTGGAGTCGGTGATGATTCACACTGACTGCCAGAGGCCAGACTCTCAGCCAGACTCTCCTCCTGGGATTTAAATATGTTACAGGGAGGACTTGCTTAAGTACATAACCTGCTTTTTGCATTACTGACCGTAGTACAAAAGGTGTTCAACAGAAAAGCAAAACTTTTTTTTACTTAATGTAGGTAGCTTTTCTGTGTTTTTATCCATGATAACAATTGACTATATTGTAAACTCAAGTTTCTTTTATATTTTACATTTTGATGCATTAAAAGTTTTCTTCTTCTGCTTTAAGAGTGTTTTAATCAGAATTTTTAGCGAGTTTCATGTAGTTCAGAGCAAATATAATGGAGCTTTTATTCTTGCCTTTATTGACATTTGCTTTCATATAAACCCTGTAGCAAAAGTTAACATAAATTGGCACAAGAAAATTATACATCTAAGTCCTTTGGCTGGTCCTACCGATTAAGGTCAAACATCAGGCTTGGAATTTTGATAATTTATCTGAACAAGAGCCATAAGGTTTATCTTTAACCTGAGTGAAAAAATGTTATCTCTAACAACAAAGCAAACAAATTATTAAAAATTTTCCTAAACAAAAGCATTGAAGTGTGCCTTGATCTGGTTTATATAATTGAATGAAAAAAACCGAATCCCTTTTTTCTTAGGTTCCTAAGTATTTACAGTTTTTTAACAATATTGACGATAAGATTGTTTTTATTGACTTCTCAAGGCAAAAAGCACTTATCATTCTTTTCATTTTCTTAACGAGAACCCATAATATGTCAGTTACTGGTGGAAAGGCTGTGATCAAAAGAGATTTCCATTAGGCAGCAGACTAAAGTTTGGCTTGACAAATATCGGAGTTACTTTATCTTGGAAAATGTTACAAGTAATGCTGCCCTTGTAAAGAATGGCGAGCCCTGTCTTCTATTCTTGTGCAAATCTTACTTCGTTAAAAAAAAACAGGCCTGAGGTAATGAATGTGTCCTAGTCTGACCAGGCTGTCTGACATGCTGACTCAACATTGCTTTGTTTGTTCAGCTAGCTACTGTGTCTAATGTGCAAATGAAGTACCAGCTTTACAAGACGTGTATGGCTGCCAGCCTGTCTCAGGAAAGTGAAGTCCTGCGGAAAGGATGCATGCAGCTCAAAAATAGGAGTTCCTCGTTTCAGTCCCTGTTGCCTGGAGGGGGTTTCTGCCTCACCTGTCAACAGCTTGTGGTGTCAGTTTTACCTGTATGTTTGTTGCATTATTCATAAAATGTGCATTCTCGTTCCTGTGGCTAATGCGCATTATCTCTTGCTGCAGTAACAACATACAGCCTCAAGCATATTAGCCACATGCTTTAAGGACTCGAGACTGGAGCCTTGGAAAAAGGGTTTCTTGTGATTCACATAGTTTTGTTGGAAAAACACAACTCAAAATACAGTTGTGTAAGAGACATCTAATTTATTGATTTCTACAAATTCTTAAGGGAATTATTAAATTTCTTCCCCCAGCTCTGCATCACAGGAGGAAAGTGTTGTATAAGTGTTAGCATGAGTAGACTCTTTGATGCCACTTTTTTGGTAAACACAAAACTACTTCATGAGCATTGCTTCCCAGGTGGGTTAAGACCTTATGAATATTTCAAATATATATATATTTAATTATTGTTATGCAGAAATGGAATTGTGGATGCATTATTTGTAAAAATCAGAACTCCTGTGTAAATTTGATGCCCAGTATAACCATAAAGACATTCTGGTGTAGAGAAAGAAAGGATTAATAGCACATTCTGTATTCACGTCTGGGAGCGTCCATTGCATTTTACAATGCTCTGTAAAACTCTTCGGTCCCAAGTAACCCTGCAACCAGTTCTTTTCTTCTTGAGCTGCCAGCCTGTGGCCTGCTGAAGGTATGGGTTGTTGCACAAACTGGAGTGCTTTTGTGGAATAATGCCCAGGATCATGTTGTATTCTGTTCCTATACAAGTTCATAGAGAAGTCATAAGCTTAATTGCTTTGTGGTTGGTTTTGTTGTTTGTTTTGGTTTTTTTTTTTTTTCCTGCTGCTTCTGCCACCAAGGCAGTGGTCTTAGGCTATTCTGACTTTGATCAGATATTTTCAAAATCTCTTCCTTCAAGTCTTCCTCCGATTCTTCTAGCTACTGTGATGTATGTTTACCAACACGGCTTTGTCTAAACTGAGTATGAAACGGCACAATATGATTAAATTAGAACTAGTGGATGCTGTCTCTCCTGCAGTGGAACAGCTTTCCAGAAAGACAGGAGAAGATGGCTGAAGGAGACATTTCTGTTACTTATGAGAACTCTATACAAAACAGATGTATAGTCAACAGTATTCTCAAGAAGAGAGAGCTGTAACATGAAGTTAAAGTTTCATCTTTAGGGTTTCAGCATGGTGGATGAAAAACAGAGGCCCAAAATTGCACATAATTTAGTATGTTGCTAGGGCTACTGGCACTTCATCTAAAGTAAGAGGCAGAGTAACTCTTTTTAATGGATTTTGGATCAGACCCATTGGCCTAGGAAAGCTATATATAGTTTTAAGTATTCCTATTTTCTGAAATGGGGACTTTTTTTTTTTTTTTTTTTTGGTGGCAGAAGGCTTGCTTTCTGAAAGGATGTGCCTCTGCACATTATTATTAGCATTATTAGAAAAATATATGTGTATCTTTTGCTTTGCCAGTGGTGTGGTACTGGAAAATTATCTCTGTTCTCTACCATCATACTGGTGGTGTTGGGCTGAGTTCCCAAATGGTGGTAGTTGTAGCAGAAGTAGTATTTAGACTTGATGTTTTACCTATTTATTTTGTAATAATTTTTGTTAAAGACCACATAAGAGTTGATGAACCTGAAGAATCATTGATCCTGGAACATACTCTCAAATTTAGGTCTTTTAAAAAACAAAGATTTCAATAACAGGCTATGACAATTGATTAGGCAGACTAAAGCTTAGTTTTGCAGCTGGTTTGGCCAAAATTCAGACTGAATGAGAGCAGTATTTGTGAACTAAACCACAATTCTGCTTGTGTATCAATTATTCAACCTCTAATTTAACCCTTAGAGAAGCCTGGAGCCTTGCTTTGTAGCAGAAGGTATATTTTGAAATGAAGTATGTTACCCAAAGGAAAAGAGAGGTTATGGAGAGAAATGATGTGTAGTAGAGCACGACTGTGTTTGCTGGGGCTGGGCCAAGTAAAAAGTAGATGCATGTCAAGACTGATTAAAGAATTCCATATTGTAAGAGTACAGTATTTTAGGATGATAATGGAAGGATGGGAAGATCATGAAAAGAATGCAGGTTTGGACAGAGCATTGTTTTGTTTTAGTCAATTCTAAGTCTAAAGAAAAATAGAATTGCAGAGGGATTAAAATAACATTTTTTAAAAAAGAGATATGCTTTCAAGCTAGTATAATTTAAACTCAAACTATCTTAAAATAATATAGTGTAGTATTTCTTTGCCTCTTACATGAAAATAATATGGTAGTGGAGATGATGGGGATGGGTGGGGGAAATCTGGGGACCATCTGAAAGTAAGTGTTAAATTTTTTGTAATTATACGTTCTCAGTAATAATCACAGACTTTAATATTTCTGTATGTAAAATGAAAGCAGCTGTCAGAAATAAATCTCTCTTTAAAAGGAGTCATGAGTAGCATTATTCAAAACGTACTTTTCCTAGGAAAATTAGGAGAACTAGCACTGACCTGTGATTACAATAGAGGTGTTACCTCTGATTTGACATCTGGATTCAATTCCTTAACCATCCTGGAGATTTTTTTCCAGAAAATTTGTCCTTCTTTTAAAATTTGTTCCTTAAATACAGGTAATGGCTAACTTAACAAAACAAAACAAAACAAAACAAAAAAAAACCCACCCCAAAAAACACCCCACACACACCACAAAAAAACCCGCAAAAAGTTAAAACATTTTTAATTCACTACAAAAAAAGGCCACATTTGGTGGCAGCCATTCAGAAGGGTTGCAGCAAAACTCTACCTTAAGTCCAGAATCAGATCTTTAAGTCTCTACAGGTCTTTTTTGCCAAATAGGGAAGCATAGTTAAAAGTCCTGGGAAAAGCATGTATTTCTGAGTAAATAAGAATACTATGGAAAACAGCAAAACAGAAAAAAAACCCATCAGTACCTCTTAAATGCATTTCGTTATCTTGGTGGTTAGGATAGCCAATGTACTCAGTTCTGTCAAGTTTGGTGCTTGCAGAAGTTGTATGTTCGTGTCAGCCCATGTCATTTTGCCTTCTATTTTTGTGTACTTTGAAGACTGTTTGCTCTGTGTCTGTGCCTCTGTAGCAGAACAGCTTCTTGCGTTAACTCATTTGCTGCATACTGGTTTTTCCTTCCAGAAGTTGCTCAGTGAATCCAAGATCCAAATGCAACTTTCTGCTCACAATCAGTTGGAAAACGAAGTTTTCCAAATGCAACCCATTTATGTTGCTTCTCCCTGCAAGTTTGCAGGTTTCAGAAGGAAATGGTATTGGTAAAGCAAGGGATAAGACAGGATTTTACTTTCCTAGCTGTATAAATGCACATGTTTATTCATTTTATGAGGGAGGGAGCCTCTGGCATGTCGCAGGATCACAGTGTCAATCATTTCGACCTCTGCACCTACGTTGCCACGTTGAGAGAAGATGCTGTTGGTTTCAGAAGCTGTTGCTGACAGCTGTGCACCAGGCACAGTTACTGCTCGCTGGTGCTGTGTGGCCAAAAAGCTTTTGTTCTCTTTTCATGTATAGCGATTACGGCATTTCCAAGCATGGCAACTGCTGTTGGAGGAGAACTGCTAAGACATTTTCCCTGCAAATACCTTGCAGGCTCCTCAGAAGTCTTTTTCAGGCTGTTTGTCAAGTGATGCCACTGAAATATAGAGTTTTTAGTTGTTCCCTGAGTCRCTTATTTAGCAGACCAAACGAACAAGGCAGACTGACGCGCTGCGGTGCTGTTGCTACAGTTCACGGTGGGAAGTGAGTTACAGGGCCCGCCAAAAAGTACAGCTCGTGAGGTTGCTGTATGCTGGGTGCTGGGCCTGGAGGAGGGCAGCTTGGGGCTCTGCTCCTGCTCAGGTCGATGGCAGAGCTCCCCGTTGGCTCCACTGAGGACTGGGTCGGTCCCCGTTTGCAGGGAGGGCTCAAAATCTCCCTCTGTCTGAAGCCTGCAGCGAGCAGTATTTAAAGGAGTTTTCATCAAAACCTGTTTTACTCCAAATATTAGAGGGATCCATCCCAAAGCGATGGGAAGACAAACGGTTCCAGGAGCAGTTGCGCTTTATTTCAATAACAACCTTTTATGTAAAATTAAAAGTAAGTCTGCAGGGGCTGCAACACTGTTAGCATTATTTCTTAGACCCACTTGAATGTCATAGTCCATATTTCTTCAATAAACAATTTCACATCTCATTTTTAAATTAGCATGTCTACTTTTGTGATTTTGGAAGCCTTCAATGAACTTTCCATCGTACGCTTACATCCTGCGTTCTGCTTTGAAAAGTTCCTTTGGCAGGATTTAAAATACAACAGGAAATGGAGTTAGAAGGTGCATTCCTGGAAAACTCTATTACAGTTTGCAGGCTATTTCAGAAAGTTAACTGGGCCTGGGAAAATGGATTTATAAACCACCTGCAGCTTGCATGCAATTACCAGTATCAACCGAAAAGTGAACAACTCAGTATTCTTGGGATGCAGGAATTGAAGTCTGATCTGGAAACTTGATAGTATACAAGTGTTTGTAATGTTGTGTCTGTTTTAAATGCTGTCTGAGGTGGAGGTAAAAATGTACTTACGATCTTCCATGTGTACAATATTTTTAAAAGATGTTGGAAACATTTCTTTAAACTGAGATCCTGTGAACTCACAAAAATCATGGTATAAAAATCATGATATATTAAGATCTTTTCTAAAATAAAACTACCAACCTGATTTTGAACACATTTTAGGAAAACAGTGTGTGTTGTTTTTTTCATACAGTCTTTGCTTGCACAAGAATTTTATTTTTGGTGGTGTGAGAGTAGTTAGATGTGTTGGTTTTAAGTACTTGACAAAAATTGCTTATTTTCACGAAGTTCTAACTTCTTTTTTTTAAAGTAGAATTTCTGTCATAAAAGCTTCAATAAGATTTTGCATAGAGAGAGTAGTTGCAGTTTTGGGCTTTGTTTTCCTTCATTTTGCAGATTCTAGTTTTCAAAATATCAAACTGTTTTCTTCTAACCACGTGTACCTACCACATTTTTCCATGTATGCATGGAAGATCATAAGCACATTTTTTACTTCCACAGTGTTCATATTTAGGAAGACATGCCAACATGATACAAATATAGTGCAGTATATAATAAAATACTTCTAATCAAATTGAACTGACCATAAAAAAATTGATTGGAAGATGAAAATAAGATTTTAAAAGGTTACAAGACCAAAGCATCACCTGGTAAAGACAGGTGTTACAATACTTTCAGGGAAAAGAAAATACACAGACAAGTGGAAAAAACCAAAAAAGCCATCACATGGGTATGGTAGAAAAATACAATGCCATTCAAAAAAAAGTTAAACTCACTCAGTGACACACCTACACACGGTGAAACTAAAAATGTTAATAAAGATTCTAGCACTAGCCTTAACTCTGAGTATACATATACTCATACTGACTCCCTCCCTCCCAATACTGAAGTTGGGAAGCCAAGCAGAAGCGGCACAGAAGAAATCCACAGAACAATGTTTTAGAAATGGTTGCATGAAGTCAGTTGAAGGAACCATGAGGCCCTTGTGATTCTGTCGCTTTTAAATAACGCCTTGAACATATATTTAAGAGAATGCTTTATACCGAACCTTTCTTTTCTTTTCTCTTAATTTTTTTATTTTGTTCACCTGATGTACATTCTGTTTAAGCCTGCTGAATTTATGGTACATGGGATCTGCTCTCATAACAGAGGATGAAACTGGGAGTATATTCATGTGTGAAGATGTGTATGTGATGCTTTTCTTATTAAAGAATTAATAAATTTACACCCCAATATAAATTAATGACTTTTCAAACATAACACTAGATCAGATTAGTTGGCTTCCAGTTCTTACACTGGGATGTCTATTTCTTTCATTCCCCACCCCTCCCCACCCCTTCTTTTTTATATGAACATTTCTTTCTGAACATCTGTGGACCGTGAACTATAAATACCAAAAGCTTGTTTATCTGATTTGATTGCCATAAAGTTGATCATTCCTGCACCTAGCGAGAACCGTGTACGGGTTTTTTGTTTGTGGTGTGTGGGTTGTGGGTGTTGGCTTCTCTCCCCTGCCGCCCCCCCAGGAAGAGCAGCTCAGTCTTGAAGTGCTTAGGGCTCCAAAGAGCTGGAACATACAGCATATACTTCAAACCCATTTTCTTTATATGCAGTTCAAGAGACACCTTGAATTGCAGTTGTGAAAAGCTGAATGGGTTGAGTTTGATCAGGAATTACCCCTATGTGTCTGAAGGTGCAGAAAACATTTTTGGAGGCTGGTTGTAAGGGATGGTGCCTTCCCCTCTCTCTCTCCCATCAGCCTCATCACTTTCTATTCCATGAGTGTGGGTGCTTCTGTTGGATGTTGGTTTCCTAGCAAAATTGTAAACACTACTTCTGGCTGCAGATTTTGGGGGAGAAACTGTGTATCCATCTGGGTGAGTGGGAAGTTGTACGGCTCCCCATGTGTAGCTGGCTCATGTAGGATATTGATGAGGTTGCACAGAAAAAAACTTACTACTCCCAGCCTGTATCTTTTGGGTGTTTCTCCTTAGGTAATAACTTGAGCTCCTAATTTCACACTTCTTTGCGGCTTTTATAAGCTATGGGAAATTTACTTGGTTCATGGTAGTTTTACTGCCTGTGGGGTTGCAGACAGCAGTTTTAAACTTACTCAGAGTCCTAATACTGTATTATCCCAGATGAAAATTATGTGAATTTGGGATGAAAACATTGCATTTGTTTTTTAGAATATTATCTTTGCAACCGTAAGGGTGTCATTTGGCAAGCAGAAGATGGAGGGAGAAGGAACAGGCAATGCACTTTAAAATGAAGGCATATAACTTTAARAAAAAAAAAAAAAACAACCCACCACATTTTCCAGGCTTGGATGGGATATTGGAAAGTCTTCATTTTTTAATTGATGTAAAGAATTTCCAGGACAGAATATATATGTGATTCACTGTTTTAAGAAACTGGGGCCTGTTTTTCTTTTTTGGTTACTTTTTTGAATGATGGGTTTATGTTTTCCATTATTGCACTAGAAGTGACTTTTTTGGTCCAACCACAGATTTCTGAGTGTGTTCCTCACTGCCAACATTCAAGGCTTCTTTCTTCTGCCAAATGGATTGTTAAGGCGGTGAAAAAAAAAAAGAAAATAAAAAAATAAGAAAAGAAAAAAGAAAGCTTTGCTTGCTTCTAATCCAACAATTTCTCAACAAGCAAGGGTAGTACCAGATTTAAATGCTATTGTAATCTTTATTATTTCTTTCCCAATTAAGCAAGGAATTGAAAAGGCAGCAGACAGGAATTTATATTAGGAAATAACTAAACAGTCGTTAATATTGGACGGTTCCTAGCTGATCTTTCAGAAACAGTTACAGTAATATTTAGGAAGTAGGTTGGGATAATTAAAAGCATTAGGGATGTGCAAGAGCATTTCCTTCCTGACTATTCTTGAGAATGAATCCTCAGCAACTATTGGTTGGTTCAGACCTGCTAGTTTTAGCCCTTGCTCCTTTTTGCTTTAAATCCAGTATTTCATCTGTCTATTATAAACAATACTTTTTATGCACCTGGCTCTGGGGTAGTGATGTTTCAGGTACAAACACCTGACACCTGATAAATCTGATCACTGATAAGTCTCAGAAAGTGGCTGAATAAATTTGTTGGCTGTTATGCCACTGATTTAGCTGCCTATCTGGTGTCTAGCCTTTAAGCAAAATTGAGAGGTAAGGTAGGTGGTGAAGAATTGAAGATCCTGGTCACTCTCACTTTGCAGTTCTCGTTCTTTCTGCAGTGTTTCTGCTAAAGGTTTTCTACAGCATTCCCATAAAAGGCATAATCATATCATATGGATGCAATAGCCTCCGCTCCATGGGTGGTGGTAAGAAAGGATAGAATCTGAGTTTTCCATGTCTCTGCTGTGTTAGTCTGCTAATACTTTTTTAGCCTAGTGAGTTACCAAAGATTGTTCACTGGCATCTCCTTCTCACTTCTTCTAATTTTGCGCTTTTGGACTGTGTAATATAACTTTTATGTAAGTAGCCAACATACTCTTTTTTTTTTTTTTTTAATACTGACAGACTCTGAAATTAGAGAGAGATAAAAAGTTGGTGCTTCGTATTTTGGACCGAGCATGTCCTGAATACAGTGTGTTCTATCACATAATAAATGAAGAAAAAGACCCAAGGAATCCTGCTCAGCAGTAAAAGTAATTATGTGATCTTCACCCCGTTATTTGGAAAATCAAGTGTGGGGACAACCACTAATATTTCTTTTGTCTATCAGTTTTTACTTAATCTGCTACGCTTGTCATCCAGTAATGCAAATTCACCGAATGGAGGTATAAAAACCAGTTTTATTTCCAACTGTGATGTCTAGCCCTGCACCTCCCTCATCCTGAAAAATACTAATTGGTGAAGCATTGTCAAAAAAAGTCACCTTAAAAAAATAAACCAAGATTTAGTGTTCCTCACTTGGCTTAGTTTGGGCTTCTAAAAATAGCTGTGGCTATATATAAATGGATAAAATACTTTGAGATGCGTTGGTCTGAAAGGATTTTTATAAATTTAATAGTGCTTACAAATTTTTGTAAATTAGAACTGAAATTTGCAAGAAATGTGCTTGCTTAGAATTTTATATTCTCATTACACAGTGTAATTTCTGGGACTAAAAATGTGTTTCAGCTAACAGTGTATAAGGTAAAAAGATTTTAGGTAGTAACGTTACAAAGTTTTTTCATTCCTAACATTACATGTTCTGGAAAATTATATTCCCATTAAGATGATGTCAGAATAGACCTGCTTCTGCATCAAGTTTCCTCAGAAATAATTGGGATTTTTATTTTCAAATTTGTCCCCTGCAACTTTAGCATGTTTTTCATGGGCTTTTGTGATGGTTTTCGCAGCAGAGTTGTCGTTAGCCCACCTTTCCAGGTGGCCACTATAATTTTCCTCTGCCTCAGCTTGGGTTACCTATGGATGTAAAATAAATTGCAGGTCAGAAGTAGTGAAGGATGGCTTGTATACTGGATTTGGCATAGTCCAGGCAATGTGGTCACTGGGGGACAAGAAATAATCTCTTTAATGTAATTTTAAGTGGCATCTCTGGTCTTCTTACATTAGAAGACAAAATGAAAGTCAATTTGTCAGAGGTAATTTATAGTCTGAGCTCTTTCAAAAAGCAATTACTCCAAGGAGCGTGTGGCTAAAGAGCAGGGCAGCGCTGATGATGTGCTGAGGATGCTTTTTGACATGGCTTGAGGCAGCTGTGCTCCAGTGCGTAAATTGCGGTTCCATCAACAATTCCGCTTTTACTCTTGTTGAGAAGGAATACTTTTACTTGGTTAGGAAAAATGCCTGTGTATGTCAGTGGAAACTTTGTAGATGCCATTCAGAATGCAGAGAGCATTTCTTCAATAAACTCTTTACAGACTTAGTACCTTACTACCTTAGCAGATTTTAATTATCTCAGGATTAGGAAGCTACCTAAATGCACTTCTGTAACAGAGACGTTCTTTAGTAGAGTTCTTTTACAAAAAGAGGTCTTTTAACATGTGGGGGGAGGGACAACGTAAACTGTAATTTAGCTCTGGATGTATTTGAAGTGGCTGTCATATTTTATTTTATTCCAGGAAAGAAAAATAGACAGTGATATAGAATTTAAATGGTTCAGATTTAGTTTGCATTAACTAAAACTTCCCCAGTGTCTCAAATAATCTAGTAGTTAGATGCAGGAGCACGCTAATATGAACAGGGAGATGTTAGGACTGCATGGCAGCATAGGAATGTGTGTTTGTTTATATATTAAGCTTTCCATATAAACGAAGAATGTTGGTACTTTAAAATGTCTGCTTTCCTGATAAGGAAGCACTGCTGGTTCCACTCTTGATTCTGTACAGCATCACACACCCTAAAAGTCCAGCATTTGGATGTTGAATTACTGCAAAGCTGGTATGGCATATCATGAATGCTTGTTCTGGAAAAAAACACTGGTGTGCATGAGTAAGTCTGTATATGACTTTTTAAACGGGTAGATTTATATTAAAGATATTAACACCCTAAGTATATGTTTACATTTTAAAGTTATTAAATGCCTAATGGGGGAAAACTAATTACAAGTGTGATGCATGTAAACCTAAATTGTTATTGTAAAAATCGTATTGAAAATACATACTATGAGAGTAACTGTGTAGCAAATTTGACCACGTTGTGTGAATATCCTAGTTGCTAATTATATGATATTTCTTTTGCTAAGTTTTGTTCATAAATTTTAAAGAGAAGAAACTAGCTTAAAAACAGTAAGTGTCTGCTGGTACTTTCAAAGATTCCATTGAACCAAGTGGTTCAATGCAACCTCAAGCAAGCCAACTCAAGCAAGTGAGTCCTCAACATGTTTGGTGGCCACAGATCTGGCTGTTGCTTGGATAAATTTTTTCCCCAGGTGCACAAAATATTATGCAGACCAACACCAGTTTTCATTTAAAGTCTACTCTGTAACTATAGCCAGGGGCAGTTCCATGCTGCCTGCAATAATGCACTCCAGACTGGCCAAACAAAAAAAAAAAAGCCAACCCCAAGGGATTTATCTTCCTTTTGACATCTGTAGTTTGAACATTCAACATTTTATTCAGCTTTAAGAAGTGTCTTTAACTTAAGCAACCAAAGAAATGTCTTTAACCAATTAACCAAACCTATCTTTTTCATATAGTGACATTGTAGTCTTAAAAAATACTCTTTTGGTGCTAGTTATGCAAAGAAGATATAACCAGACACGACTGGAGAGACTCAGGAGAAGCTCAGCGTGATGATTGATGGACTTTGTCATTGGTAGTGGCAGCTACTTCTACTTATGGGAGGAATGGAACACTTGTGTACTTTGCAGGGTCTGCACACTGTCCTTGTTGCATAAACATATGCAATCCGCCTATTCTGCCCACCAAGGTGTTTGTGTGTGATTCTCCCATTCCTCCATAGTTAGGGGACTCCCCTAGGTTGTCTTTAATGGTGAATTTTTGTCCCTGTTGTCTTTCCCCAATGTCCGTCATCTTTTCACTTCAGCATCTTGGGCAATGTCCTTACCATAAACAAAAGAGGATCTAGGTTGAAGCTTGGATGCCAGCCTGCAGTTGGCTGTGGTTTATTGAGGAGCATGCTTTCTGCCATAGTTTTAGCCTGTAGGTCTAACTCCAGCAGTGCAGGAGTATAATGTGTTGGGGGGAGCATGTGGCAAGGCGTGTTCCCAGGGTTAGCTTTGATATGGCCAGCCTCTTTGGGGGTGAGAGGAAAGACTGCAGGTATGTGGGTATGACCCATGCCGTTTCACTTGTCCTCAGGGCTAACGAACTGCCTCTGGCCTTTTCTGCTCAATAAGATTCAATGCCTGTTCAGTTAGAATACATTCTGCGTGCCCTRTCCATGTTTCCAGTGACTCCCAAATTTCAGCCCTCAAATTTCTTTCCCTTGTTGTCTCCCCCCCATGTCTAACAACACCTCATGCCTCCATCCCAAAGATATCTTGAGTCCCTAGTCTGTCATACTGGGGTCTCTCCATGTCTTTCTCGTAACTCCTGCTCACCTGTCCCTACTTCTAGGCTCCCTTGCACACAAGTCTGCTGGTGCATCCTCTCACTTTGCTCTGCTGAGCCCATGTTCTCCCTCTTCTCCCACTATTTCCAGTTTTCTAAGAGGTGAGTCATTTGGGATATTGGCATATTCAGCTCCTTGAGAAGATGGGTGGAGGTGGTGTCCTGCTTGAACGTGGTTCATTGTTAAAATACAGGCAGCCTATTCACAGCTTAAAAAGTAACTGATGGTTGTTTCTGTGTGAATAGTGGCCAGTTCTGCTGCTGTTTAGCTGGTCAAGGTGAGTTTTGGTTCCAACAACTAAACCGAGTTAAAACTGCAATTTGCTGTGCCAGTTCTCGGACTTGGCGATAAGTGAGAATACTGATTGTACTCTGAGGATGCTGATCCTAGTCTTCATATACGTCTTGCCTATATTACATGTGTCAGCTAGCCGAACTATGAAGGTAGTATCTTTCCCTCCTGGTATCAGTCCTAACCTCTTAATTTTTTCCCAGCTTATTTGGCAAATTGAGGTGCTGGTCTCCAGAGTTTCTGAAATAAATAGCATATTACAAAGAAAATGTTTTTCTCTGGGAGCAGCTGTGCATATGGCTATGCTATTGGAGTAAAAGTAAAGATTATTTTGTAACTGAATAGTTACATTCTAGGCAAAGCATGTTAATCAAAATCAACATGATTGTGGGTTCGTTTAGTTAATTTTTCTAGTGATACTAGTGCAAATCTGAGGAATGAACAATTTTTCACTTGTCAGTACTTTAGTGGTATATTATCTAGAGTTGTAACTGAGAGGTCACATGTCTAACTTTTTGCCTCCAAAGTTAACCCCTTTATTTTCTTATGTTCGCTTGAACAGGATTTATGCCTGATTAAGTTACTGTCTTTTATCATAATTAAAGAAAAATGTTGTGGAAGGAGAACTGAAAACTCTGTTCAATGGAAAACAGATTGTTGTGCCTGTAATGAAACAAAAGGGACCCTGTCACACATAGTGCCTTTCCCCCCCCCCATCAGAATAATCAGCAGTCAGAAAGATTTATCTGCTGTGAGAATGATTCAACTGTCCAGAGCTAAGGGTGTGTGGGGGGGAGGCCACATATTTAAGCTTTTCAGAAAGGAAGCTACATGCTTCAGAGTTTGCCTGAGATCACAGGAATGGCAGCTCTAGCAACAGTATTATAACCTGTGTTTGTAAACTATCTAGCCTGTTTGCCATTCATGCCAAAAATGGATTAGTAGATTTTAACAGCATCTCTCTTCAGTACTGTAAGTGAATTACTGTATACAGTGTGCCCTTGATTTATAAGGGGTTTCTTCTTGTGGTGCCTTAGAGTCTCATTTTAAATAGCATAGCGTGCTTGCAAAATTTTTTTTTTTTAAATGTATACTTCTGGCAGAGAAAACTGCACTGTTGCTGTCAGCTTTCACCTATTTGAAGTTACTTTCAGGCAGTAACACACCGGATAGAAATTTATAAGAGAACATTAAAAAGTGAAAAGAAAATATAAACCATGTTGGATTATTTGATCTTTCTGGCAAAATAGTATATTCACTTTTAATCTGACAAACTACAATAGAACTTTTGTGGTTGATCATAATTTGTTACGGTAACTTAAAAAAATCTTGTGTCCTGCTGTTCTTTAAAGTTTGAAATAAGTTTCTAGTCCTACCCAAGAAAAACTGTTTCCAAGTATCAAATCAGAGATCTGAATAAATGACAGATTCTAAAGTCTTTTTGTATGCAGCTTTGCCTACATTCTTTGTACTTACAGTACATGGAAATATAAATACAAATAAATACATCTGATATACATTTTCTCTCTTTATATATATTTACATCCAGTGTTAGAGAAGCATTCTGGCCCAGGCCATAGAGGATTGTTAGTCTATACCAGGGCTTTATCAACTCCTAATGCTGTGATGACAATTACACAATGTTTCTCAACATAATATGAGCTAATTTATCATCAGAAATTACAGACTGAGTCCGAGAGCATATTGTAAACATTACCTTAAAATTACTTTGAGAAATAATAAGCTATGAATGTGCCAGTCTGGATTGTGATGTGGGCTTTCATTTTTAAGCGTTTGAAGTACAAGTAGTACAAGTCCAATTGTGAGGACCCCTGTTGATACTTTTCTCTTGGTTGTTCCCCTTTGTACTCTGTCATAAGTGTTTGGTACACCTATAACAGAGGGACATTCCAGTTCATAATTCATGAGCAGATCAGAAAAGTTTGTCCAAAAAGCATGGGTGAGACACGTTATATAATATTTTCTCAATATTTCTGAAGCTGTATCTTCAGCTTCAGAGGAAAGACTCTTGATACATCTGGTCTTTTCTTCATATAACAATAGTAGCAAATTACTACTATTTTAAATTCAAATTGTTCCTGAGAAGTTACATGGCTGAATCTTGTTTGGAGGTAAGATAGACTGATCTGGTTGTACATGCAAGGTTTTAACTGCTGTTGCTCAGCTGCCATCTCTTTTTTTCAGTTGGCCCAGTTTATTTGGTATTTATGCTGATTGCCAAGCCGATGTTGCACATCAGTTTCCAAGCCATCAACCTGGAATAGTATAAAATGCAGAAATTTCACAGGTGTCAAGACCTATTTTTTTTTTTAAATTGTGTATGGCAGCAAGGGAGATGGAAAATTTTCTTTATTAAGCACAGTGTTTGCTACATATTTCACATTAAGAAAGAATTTATGTATCTGCATCATATACTATATCTGCACCATATTCTATATCTGCAGCCACTTTCTGCCAGGGAAATTCAGGGAACTGAACATGTCAACATTGCCTACCTGTTTTGTCTGAAGTCAGCCAGTGTAGCATATATTGCTAGTGGAATCAGTTTGAGCAAACCTTTCTGGCTCTGCACAGTGTCCTACAAGCAATCTGTAATCATGCCAGTTGAGCTATGACATACGAGACTTACACTGGTAAGCTTCAGTGAAGAGCTGAATGGAGATGGTGATGTTTCAGCTAAAGCTAGAAGACATCTACCACACTAAAACATACACAATTATAGCGACAACATGCTAAACTTGTAATTCTGTCATCCATCTGAGCTGATTTTGTCTTCCTTCCTTATGGTTCATCTTTCACCTGGTTTACTGACAAGGCAACAATGCAATCCCTGCTATGCTGATGGAGATGATAGATTTTCTGAAGTGTCACATAGGGCAGAATTTTGCTCATCTTTATTCTTGATTTTTATACAAGGAGGAAGTATCTTAGCTTGATGATTGGGTTCCAGGTCAAATTTGCAGAGCTGGAATGTAAACTGAGCACATCACTTTGGAAATGACTGAGGCAATAACCCTGGAATGCAGTGATGCCTCTTACAAAGCTGCTCAGAGTGGAACCATAATTAGTATAAAAATGGGAAGACCTAAGCAAACCTGTTCTTAAGTTCCCACTTTTTTTTTTAAAGTTCGTCCATTTATTTGTTGTTGTTTTTGTTAACGTGCTCTTTCAAAATTTACAGATCAGAAGTGTCATTAGATTTTTGTAAGAGTTCTATCATTAAAGAATACTTTCTTTTCTTTGGNTTTTTTTTTTTTTTTTTTTTTTTCCCTCCCAGCATATGCACAATTGTAATATCCATACTCAAGTATCATTAATGGAGAGTGACAGGTGATAAGTCAACATTAGTTCCCAATTTGGCTGAAAGATTCCATGATATAAATAACTTTCCTTTAAAGCTCATCTGTTCTGCATTTAGCAGAGTTTATATACTATCGTGAGATTTTAGCTTGGGAGTTGCAATGGAAATATGTGTGCTTCCCTTCTTATGAATTAATTGAAAAGCAGGTTTCCATCAACATCAAAGGAACTCTGACCCACAGAGGGCTACTCTGGTCGTATTGGGATATAACTAGTAGTAGTTCTTCATCAATGAAAGATAATATCCTGCTGGTGATGTTTATCTTTACATGTTTGAATTAAGGGTTGGGGATTTCTTTTTGAATGTGTTTTCTCAGTCACTGTCATGATCAGGTACAATAAAATAATTCAATTTTGGGGAAAAAAACTATTCTGGCTTATCTTTGGCTCATCTATCTGTGTAAACACAGAAATCTCTTAAAAAAAAAAAAAAAGAAAGAAAGAAAAAGAAAGAGGGAGCTTAATTTTGTTCTGGGGTGGGTAGGAAGATAACTGGCTTCTTTCCCCTACAGTTCAGGATTATTTGACATAGAAATGAGGACAAAATTAGTAATTGGAGATACCATTTGGACTTTTCATAATACGCATGAAAAAAATTGCCATCCTATTAAACCTTTTGCTCAGAGGTGAATGAGTTTCTGGAAGGAGGTGGATAGGGAAATAAGTCTTACTCCCTATTTTCCTCCTCCCGTCTCCCTCGTTCACTGGCTCCCATTCCCAAGTAGACTGACTCCCTTGTGAACGAAGGGGAAAGAGTTGTCTTCTTCCCCCAGATGTTCTGCTAGGGTCTTTGGGATGTGCTTTCTCTCTCATGGGCTGTGGGATTCCACAGTTCAGCATAAACCCACGTTTCAGCTGTTCACTTCCAGGAGTGGAAAACATGTCCAACATCTTCTTCACTTCTCTGGCTCTTTGCTGCAGAGAGGGGGATCACTTCTGGTGAGACACAGGTGGCCTCAGCCCCTACCCATCTTGGAGGGGCTACAGAATACAAGGCAAGACAAGCCTGAGTGGTAGAGGTGAGCGTGACTTTAGCACTGATAACAGTGCGCAGCAGCATTGCTGCCTAACAGCAGCAGTATCGTGACTGTACTTGGTTTTAGGATTAGATAGAGTTTGGCTGAAGAATGTGGATTTTTAAGGTTGGATTGCTTGTTGATGTTCTTATTGGCATCATTCTTTTATAGCATGACTACTGTAGTGGAAATGCTTAGTAACCTTTTTCATCTTCACAACATTAGAAGACAAAGTTAAAAATGCATGAGTAGTAAATGTAGAGACAACTTTAAAAAAAACCCCAACTTGTTCTGCTTTTTTGCAATGCATAGCGAGTCTGCAGAGTTAATTTCTTTATTAAGAAGGGGATTACACTTACACACTGTCTAGCAGGGATCTGTGGTTTGGAACTGGAACTACATGACGCTATCAGCTGTAAGCAGACAAAATGATCAGATAAGTAATGGATTCATCTTGGGGGAGGGAAAAGAGTGTGTCATCATTTCAGGGTTACCCACACTGCAGAAAGTAATTATTCTAATGTTTATTAAGTGCTCATGGCAGTGAGGTAGTTACCCACTTTGACAAATTAGGTGGGGAGAAAATTTGGGCTAAAAGCCAGTAACTTGAAACAAAGCAAAACATAATAATTATTTCCATGTAACACACACACACACGCGCGCACGCGCACACACCCCTCCCGCCCCCCCCTCCCCCAGTGAATAGTATAATTTTCCTACTAAACTTTTTTCTTCATGATAAATGAGATCTGTACTGAAACTCTCTTACTGGCATTAAATTTAAAGTGGATGAAGGGTGGGTAGCTCATCATATGAGAATAATAAAAAGGTTTTTTGGGGAAAAATGTTTCCTATCCTCAGATTCATGCATTTCTTAGAAATAGATATGCTTCCATTAAGTGTTTTCAGATTGAGATCTATGCCCTCTTTAGAAATCTCAATTGTTTCTAAAGAAAACTATAGGAAAACATTACAAAAGGTACGTCAGCAACCGAGAGAAATAAATCGTATAAAAAATAGTGAATGGTAGGGGTCAAGTCACGTCCTCCCCGTTCTGGCTGTCCACCTTCCAGACAGTTGCGGAATATGCTATCGTGTAGCTGGACCACCCAAAGATCAATTAGATGTGCAGAAAGCGTGCTGTGGGAGCACAAAGAGTGTATGGATTTCTTTATGTTTGGATCACTTAGAAGAAGCTTCCTAAGGTTAAGTAGCAGCATAGCAAATTTTTAGTGGAGGTTTAGATGAGATTAATAATTTTAGCTGAAAATCACCTAAAGCTAGTTTCAGTGCAGAAACACTGAAATGAATTGATTTACCTTCTGGGGCTTTTTTATTGGCAATTGGTGATGTATTTTGTTGTTAGTATGGAAAATATCAAAGTATTAAACTAGATTGTGGAGGAATCTGATCTACAAAACAGATAGTTTTGATAGAATAGTACTGGCGAAAGAGCACTTCTGTTAACAGGATGATAGGACAGAGTTGAAACAGACTCAAGACTTTTTTTCTGAGGATAATGCCTATGTAATGACCACAGAATTTTTGCTATAGCCAAAGTTAATTTATTCAAGTTATTTAACATTTTTTGGGGTCACCAAAAAGAGTGGGTGTCACCAGTGTGACTCTAATTAATGTAAGTGCAGGTTAAGTATCTTTAGATGTTAATATTTGGCTATTTAATTATATAACTCATTTAATGCTGCAAATTTATAACCACTTATATAGAAGAAAAACACGCTTATTCTAGTTCTGTTTTAGTACTGTTAGTTGCATTATCTTGGTCAATCATTTGTATTTGTTAGTGGAAAAATTCTTCTGCAAAATATTAGAGACATTCATATTCCACCTTTATATTTTCTGATAAGAAGAGACTTAGTGGTGTTTTCACTTTTCTCCAGTGTATGCAAGCCTGCAGTTTAAGACTGAATACTTTTTCTGAAAGTTGGCTCATGTGCTTAAACCTGTTTTTCAGTATATTCACCCATCTTTAAAAGATTTCCAGCTTCACCTCTTTTCCAGTGCAAAGATGAATGGAAAAAACTAAGTTCAGGAATTAACACGCCCACTTATCTCCTCTCCCTTCTCCCAGATTAAATCAGCCTCTGGACTGTGATCAGAATTTACTTTCATCTCCTGCCAGTATGACTTCAGGCCTAATCTAGGCTCAGTGGGTGTCTAGAGGCGACAATTGCATATTAGTTTTGCTCTTTTAGATAGGGAGAGGGAGTGGAAGAGACAACAGAGTATTGCTTATTGGAAAAGACACCTCTTGACAGCACCTCTTTAACAGCTGTTAAAGCCAAATTCAAGCATGTTAAATCAGGAAGGGCTTTAGAAGAAGGTTATTGGCTTCAAACATGAAAAGGATGAATTCCAGGTTCTTCTTACTTGTTCTGTTGTTTTAAAGTGCTTCATGTCTGCTTAGGCTGCACGAAGAAGCTTTTACTCATTGCTTTGCTTGTGTCCTTTGAATGAAAGCTTAATCTGTGTGAGTGCTTTCCTCCACGACCTGGGGAGTGGTACCTCAGACCTGCCAGTACGACAGGTCCCTCGAATTAGCCATAGCTCACCCCTACTCTGTCCGTTACCTTTGTTTTGCCTTTTCCTTTGCCCATGAGATGGCTACTTTGTGCCCAGCAAGTTTTACCTGTGTCTTTTCTCCTTACTCTTCCACTGATTTCAAGACAAATATTGGTAGCTATTTCACTTCTACCAAACTTATACCTGGGAAGAGGAGGTTGGTATAATAATTATCTAGGAATTTTCTAGGAAGGAACTTTTAAAATATTAGGAGCTTAAACACCTTCTTTTAAAATGAAAAAGAAGTGTCAGTTCCTTGCAGATATTTCAGTTGTAGGATAAAAACCACAATGAAGTAATTAAAGGTTTAGGGAAAAACTTAAGTTTAAAACAAACAAGAAGTGATGCTGTTCAAGCTCATGTTCTAAAGCAGGCTATGTGTACTTCAGACCAGCCCTGACAGATGTTTATCCTGCTCCTTAAAATCTCCAGTGAATATATTGTGTGTTCCTTTGCTTACCTATCCTCAAAATAAGATATGCTCTCCTGGTTTCTAACCCAAATCCCTGGGCTGCAAATTAAGCTGATTTCTCCATCTTCTTCATGTAGTAGAAGTACATACTCAGACTCTAGTCTACAATTCAGGTTACTAATTAAAATATTTTATAGAATAAAACCCAAGACAGTAGACCTGTGAAATCCTACTGGAGCTTCTCTTCTGGTTTGACAGTGGAGAATTACTCTGCAGGCAGACATTTTTTCACTTAGTTGTGAGTCCACCTAACTGGTCTTTTTGCCTATGTTCCAGTTCCCTATTTTGAAGAGAGGGTCAGAAGCTGTAGCTAGTCAAGATGTATTGCATAACTACCATTCAGACATGCCTCCCCAATTCTGACAGTCGCATAACCCTGCAGACACACAGCTGCTGGTCATCTAACCTTGCATGCACACATGTGGTCCTTCCTTGAGATTATATATCCATCGTATGAGGTGAGAACCTGGGGACACTGCCCACATCTGATGGGCCCTTGAGAAAGGTGGGAAGAATTTCATGGGACAGAGTATGACAGATCAGACCCTGATGATGACCTGAATAATAACTCCAATTTATATAACATTTGCTTGTTCTACCTCTATTCAAGCTTATAATCATATTCCTTTGTTAAAAACACAAGTCACAATTAATGAGACAATTAAGTTTGAGAAAACAACTTCTGCCTCTTTCTTCTTTTGTTTGTTTTCTTTCCCAGTCAAGTACGGACCTTACTTTTGATATTTTCTTTAAACCTACGGTTTAGACAGTAAAAACATGTTCTCTATTTTGTAGCCACGCTAACTATAACTCATTGCATGCTTTGGCCTTTCTGATTTTACCCACATGTGTTTCTGTAATTCCTCTATACTATGACTAATCATTCATCACAGGTTCTTATTTCTAGATTTTTTAAAAAATGCCTTTTATGTTTTCTGATTATAAAGAGGCCTTTACACAGCTGCATTGGTCCCTTGCTGTGCTTCTTGTTTCTTCTGTGTTGGGACAAATTCTCTCTTCACTTTTTTTTACTCAAGGTTTTCCTTCCCAGGAACTCTGCTTACCAGTATCCTTAGCATGTTATTGTATCCCTTTCCTAATACAACATTCCTTATTGTATCAGGTTTTTTTTTGATCTGTCAATCTTATTTCTTTTTTCCCACAGAATAAAGAATTTGTCATTTTGTGACCGCTAATTTGGCTTCTGTTTCTTGACTCATCTCTCCTTTACTTAGAGTTAAATATAAATCAACCTCACCTAAGAAATCTTCTCAAAATCTTGTTGGAATGTCTGTATATTCCTTTTTGTCTTTTCTCCTCCTCACCCGTGGATTTCTTGGTGAAGTCCCCGTTACTATCAACTCTTTTATTCTGGATGCCTCTACTAGTTACTTAAGGGAAAAACATCATGCATTTCTCCCTCTGATAGGGTGATCTATAGCAGGTCTGCAACAAGATGTGATTGTCCTCACTTTTTTCACATTTTGTGTTTGCTCAAAGATATTTAAGTCTGCTTCTCAACTCTTCCTGAACTTCAGAGCAAGCATATGCATTCTTGATTTATAATGTAAGACCTTCTCTCTATTTTTCACCTTGCTCTATTTCATCAGCAAGTTCTTTGCACCCCTCCACACCAATTCCAGACCTGCGGTTTATCCCCAGTCTTTGTGATGTGGATTCAGTAGTAATTTTGGTTGATTCTAAAGACTTGAAAGTTCTTCTATTCTCCTTATTTCTGACATTTCTGTATAGACATCTCAGATGTTTGGCATGTTGCCCTATTATTCCCTCTGTTGTCTCTCTTATGACCCTCAGAAAAATTTTTGACTGAAAAATCTAGTTATTKTCGAGACTCAGCTAGGGGCATTTCAAAGGAACCCAGTTTCATGAAGTTGCTGAGTGCTCTCTGCCAAAACTCAGGCCTCCTTAGAATGTGTCCCATTGATTATTCAAAAGTGGAGGTGTGCAGCATCATTAGTTTTGAAATTACCAGCTACAAATCTAGAGTGAACTCCAGTCAATTATTTTTAATGTTATCTTAGTTTCCTGCAAAACAATTATGGTTTAAGAATCCAACGGCATAGTTTAGTGTGAGTCAGCATGGAGGCAAAAGCTAGAGCTTTAATAGTAATTTGTTTTGGTGATTATTGGCTTTTGAATATCTGCTGTGGTTCAAATTGAATGATTTGTGTTCTATGACAAATTTTCAGTAACCATATTCTGATCAACAGCTTTCTGGGGTATGATTTTAAATGTTCCCATCAAACGCATATGGTGACTTGCCAACCAAGGAGAACCAGTGAAGCCAGAGCAGTGTAGGTAGAACTCCAGTGGGTGTCCTAACTTCCCTTCTGGGCAGAAGATAGAAAGTTTCTAGGGGATAAACAGTAATTCGTCTACTGTTTTCTGCTGACTCAAAGTCCTTTTGTGGCTTGTTTGTTACACAACATTGGAAAGCAAAATTAATTTTTTTTTTTTACCGCTCTTTTTTTCTCTCCCCTGATGTACTCTTTGGAGGGAGGTTGTTTGGCAGTGCAAGTTAAAGATCCGGTATGTATGCAAGTAGGGATGGGTGGAAGAATGGAAGCCAACAAGGGAAGTGGTAGAAATCCAAAAGTCTAACTACACAAAAATAATACTTCTGCCAAAGGGCAGTTTTATCCTTTCTGCTCATAATAGCAGACTTTAAGTCTTACTCATGGGGATGGGTCTGTATGAAACGTGGAAGTGATTACTTAAATGAGAACATAAAAGGACTATATTTGTGCTTTTTTTAAAGAGAAAGAAGTGGAAACTTTGCAATATTTATAGTAGCTCATGCCAAGTGGACTTCTCATCAGCCTAAGATTTTTTTTTTTTTTTTATTTTTTTTAAACTAGAGAAGATTTATGAAAATAGGGACTTAAAGATAAATCTCTATATGGAATAGCTGTTTCAACACAGTCATCTCTGTTGCCTGTATATTACTTTATGATAAACCTAAGTTTTAAGATTTTTTCTTCTTGATCTTTGGATTGTGGCAGTTATTTTTCAACATGGTACTTATTTACACCTTACCTCATTTTTCAAGTGAGTGCTTCTGTCTTTGTGTCAGGTTGCATAGCGACACATCTTCATAGCTACCAAGGCAACTCAGGATGTCTGACTTGATTTTCAAATCTGTGAGGTTTATCGAAATTTGGTTGTATATGGTTTCCCTGTTCCCACTAAACTTCCATGAGCATCATGCATACCTGTATTTCCATGCTCAGAAATACCTTTTAAAATATGACATAGGTGCCTTCTCTCAAACACCATCCTGTACCCTTTTGGGACAAATCCTGGGATGCAAGAGTCCAGAGTTGTATCTGCTGACATGCCTTGTACAGCAATCAGTGATACCTTATTTTTCTTTTCTGTTCTTTACATCTCTAGTGAAAAATGGCCCGATTTCTCTTCCCTGATCTCCAGGCTGGATCATTTTACTTCTTTTTAAGGCAGTTTTATGAGCAGTTTAGAGGATTTTACAAAAAGCAAATTAATGCAGGGTAATATAAACAATGTAACAAGAAAAATAAAAACRTGAATGTGAAGCTTTATTAAATGCATGTAGCTGCAATGTAAAGTGTGTGGGGTGGATTTAGGCCTCAGTTTACAGAAAAGGTTCTTGGCTCTTGCAGCGCGATCTGGAAAGCTTGCTGTAAATATGCTATGCTTGTGGTTCCTTGCTCTACCAGTGGCGCCAGGAATCAGTCCAAAGCAGGGGGGAGTTTTGTTTCTTTTTTTTCCCTAAAAATTACTTGATATTTTATTACATTAAAGTTTTAAGTGCTATTGTTCCATATTTGAGTCATTATGGGCTTTGAGGTATGCCTTGCTCTTGAGAAGTACGGATATCCTCAGGATCCTGTAGAGTGTGTGTTTTCTGTATCTGTATTTTAATGTATTTTTTGACTCTCTGCCCAGGATTTAGTTATTAGGTTTTCCTCTCTGCTGAAACAGAAGTTAATCTAGTTTTCACTTCAGAGCACACAAAGACACCTCACCTTCTCCCTAGTTTTAGTGAAGTGCTGTTGTAGAGCATGTAGCAAAAGTGGCATGGTCTTGTTCTTTTATACAACACCTATTTTGTTTGAGAACACAATATTTGTGAATATTTTGTTTGCAAAAACAACTTACAGGTATGGTTTTTGTAATTATAGTATCCAAATGGCATTGACCACATATCCACTTTGTTAATTTTCATTTTTCTGCCTGAAAGATATTCTTCATGTCCACATTTCACTTTTTAAAGAAACATATGTAGTAGTATAGTTTATTCCAGGCTCAGAATATCTAAGAGGCATTAAATAAAGCTGTTAGGAACTAGCTCCTACCAAGCAGGAGATGAGTCTTCATGCATCTGGCAATAGAGGTGTGGAACCAGCTGCCAAAGGATGTCGGGGATGCTGGTTGTCAAAACATAGTTTCAAGGGGAGCTTTGGTCAAGGTCATGGAAGAGAAATCTGTTGAGGGTTACTGAGCATACATCCACCTCAGGAACTTCCTGAGCCTGAAAACAGTTCGAAGCTGGAAGACTATTAAGGGGAAGTGTCATATATTAATCTGATTTTGGCTATTCTTAGAGACAGGGCACCGGGCTAAATGGTTCTTTGATCTGATGCAGTGTGGCCAGTTGTACGTTTTCATGTCTTTGTTATCAATTCTCTCTCAAAGATGTTAACTGGARTAAGTTGTACATCTTGTTCCAGCTCTGCACATTAAGGGGTCATTAGAATTTCCAGAAGCTATTAAACACCAAGAAACCACCATTAGCTCAGAAAGCCCTTCAGCTGCAGGTGGCTAAAAGGTGTGAGAATATGCTGGAGACACCATTATAAACTCCCCTTTATTTTTTAATACTCTTTTCAAGATAACTGCCATAGACCACTATGGGAGACTGGGTACTCGAGGAGGTACTCATTTGACACAGCCTGGCCTTTCCTGTCAGGGTGTACCTGAGTAGTGCCTCAGTGGTAATAATTGCATACGTCTCAGGGGGGTTCAGCAATAAGTCTTAGTTATAGTCTTCCACACAAGAATTTGTAGTTTTCTTTTGTGACTGAAAAGCATCTAACATGTTTTAGGTTCTTCCACAACAAAGATAGACTGCGTCAGGAGCTGCATGGTGTATACCACAGTGATGAGGAAAAAAAAGAATTCATCTCAACAATGTCTGGATGTAAAATTTGGTGGAGTAAGTGCTTTCAGAAAGACAGCAGTTTATGTTGTCCTTTAAAAATTTATGTCTTACATGTCTAACTTGACCCTTAATTTCACTTTCTGATGAAAAAAATTCTGTGGGTAAGCAATTACTACCTGCTTTCCATGTGAAAAAAGCTGCAGCATTATCTAGTGATATTCTTTTTGTAGTGGTAAATCTGTTACTCTTCACTGTAAATAATTCATCTGTTAACACTGATCATAACTGTCCATTCATGGGCTGAGGGAGAAGAGCATTCTGTCAAGAAGAAAGAGTGGTTCTTTGTATTCTTGTTGAAGTTACCACTTCTTTCCCCTCAAACTCGGGGTCCCACCTCACAAACAATGCTTGTCTAGGGAAACACAACATTTCTAAAAGTGAGAAGTGATGCTCATCTGCCCTTTCCTTCTTTATTATTGATTAAGAAGGTCTGGAATGTTCTTATCTTTTTATCCATCTGTCTTTTTTTTTCATCAAAATTGCATTATGGCTATTTCATTGTTTTGTTGCCTTGTTCATCATCAAAGAAACCCTTATGAATGTTGGGTGTCAAGAAAAATAATCTTGGGTAAGCATTTGCTCAAAGGCAGGATATCAGTTCCATGATCCTCACTATAAGGCAAAATATAATATGTGAGCAGCATTGTCGTGGTTTAACCCTGGCAGCACCTAAACACCACGCAGCCGCTTGCTCACCCCCCTGCTCCGGCGGGATGGGGGAGAGAATCGGGAGGGCACGAGGAGGAAAACTCACGGGTTGAGATAAAAACAGTTTAATAATTGAAATAAAACAAAGTAGAACAGTAATAGTAACAGTGATAACAACAACAACAACAACAACATACAAAGCAGGCGATGCACAATGCAATTGCTCACCACCCGCCGAACTGAACCCCCGGGACCCAGACCCCCCCAGACACCCTTAGTTTTTATACTGAGCATGACGTTGCATGGTATGGAATACCCCACTGGCCAGCTGGGTCAAACACCCCGGCTCTGCTCCCCCCGCCAGCTTCCCATGCACCTGGCAGGGCATGGGAGGCCGAAAAGTGCCCGGTGCAAGCACCACCCAGCACCACCCAGCACCACCCAAAACATCAATGGGCCATCAACGCTCCTATTATACCAAACCCAAAACACAGCACACCCTCCCCAGGTACTGGGAAGAAAGTTAACTCTGTCCCAGCGGGAACCAGGACAAGCATTTACTTTGCAATACTTGCCACTGCTCAGTAGTGAGAAAATGAGCAACATGGGAAGAGAAGACTGCGTAGTTAGTGTCTCTTCGGTCTAGATGGGACATTTATAAAAGAGTGTCCCATTCCTGTGTCTTTATTAGAGAGCTGCTGGAGCTTGTATAGCGTGGAGGTTTCACAGCATCATACTTCTGGCAGAGTAGATCTTTTTGCACCTGGAGCTCCTTGAGGTAATGCGATGAAGTAACCCTAGTTGAAGTGGCTACAGGTGCTCTATGGTAAACATCCTGTCCTTGTCCTTATTACTTAACAGGAGCTGCCTGGCAACTGAAAACATTTAGGGGATAAAGCAAGATAGGGTAAATTTTCTGCCTTGTCACTCAGGTCAATAATTCCTTGCTCTATTTGGTTAAGAGGTATACATGTTTTGATAGCTCCCAAAGTGATGCAAGTAGAACTAGCTGCTGAGAGTAACAGCATAGTTCCTATGCTCACCTCTCGTACCATGCTGAGGGTCTTATAGCCATATTTTTAGAAATGTCCAGTTTCAGATGTTCTGTTTTTCTTCCCCTTGAAAAATACTGGCCCTGGGAGCAGTGCTGCCTTTAATGTTGTCTTTCTCTGTCTCTTTTTCTTGAGTACACAGATAACCTCTTTTGCTAAAAGTCCTGCTTCCATACTCTTGTTTCCCTTCTGTACTGAAATATTGTAGCTTCTTCCTGAACAGAGAAGGCTTTGGATGGGTGATTTTTTTTTTAATATGATATGCTTAAAGCCTAGAAATCAGGTTTAATTGTAACATCAAGTGAATTCAAATCCAGATATTTCTTTTACTGTATATTAAAGAGAATGCTTATGAAAACTTTGGCTTAGTTTAATACATTTTATAGTAAGGTCTCAGTTACATGATAGATGGCAGTCTAATAAATCAAACTAGAAGATACAACATAATAGCTTCTCAGAAGACAGTTCTCCCTTGAACATGGTAATATATTATAAAATGCTGAATTATAAAATGACATCGGTGCTGGAAAATGTGGAGGATCCCCTTTCTGGATAAATCCAAGGCTAATGCAAGACACTAAACTGGAGGCACCAGGGCTGTGAAGTCTCTCAAAGAAATTGGCTGCTCACAGTTTCCTTGTGAAATTAAAAAAATCAGTGTTAGTGGATAATTGGTGAATACTCAGCCTGTATACTCATTGCTTCTCCAAATGAATATTTAATTCTTCAGATTGTGGTAAAGTAAACGTCACAGAAATCGCAGCAAACTCTAAATTAGCTTTAAGTATAAGTCAGTATTAAATTCTGTCAAAAGTGCTTATTTGAAAATCGACTTCTGTATTGAAAATCTATAGTCTATTAATTACATATGCTTGGGTTATGTTGTGTGCGTGCGCACACACAGATACACACCCCTGCACTCTTACACACAGACACCCATCAGCAGAACAAACCCCTGCACAAACATCCCTATACTTCCCCACCTGCACACACATCTTTACACCTCCCTATGACACCCCACACCTATACACACACACATATTTCCTACGTACTGTGCTACACACCCCTAGTCAGACACAGAAACACAGACCTTTCCACACACACCCCTACACACTCCGCACACGTGCACCTACACATACTCCTATGCACACGTGCACAACTGTACACAAACCCCATCACACACTCATACAAACCCACATATACTTTCACACATATGCACCTACACACACATGCACCTATACATCCCTCCACACACACATGCACCTGCACACAGAGTTACAGACATGTACACCACTATACCCACAGATACTTGCACGCACATATCTGCAAATACCCACTCATCTATACCCCTGTGCACATACCCTCCTCCACACAAACCGACCCTACATGCACACCTCCACCTGTTCAGAAACACACACACCCCCAACACACACCTGTGCACCCCACCATACATGCATGTGCACACACATACACAAACATCCACCAGCTTTGTAAGTTAGGCCTGGATTTAGATTGAAGCATAGGCTTTACATTTCATGTGCTATTGAGGATGGTGTATTATGCTACAATTACATCTGTATAACCCCATTATCTTTAATGTTTGATCCAGCTTTTACTTATTACCAGGTAGCCAATAAATGTTTGGTGGGCATTAAGGAAAAAAATCCATCTTCAGGTTTGGCTTTTGGGGATAGCTTGAGCTCAGAACAAGTGTTTTTGTGTTCTTCACCAGTGTGAGGGGACAAGGCTGTGATTACATGCCTGCAAAGCACAACCTCACGCGGTGCCATACAGAAACACCCCAGGCAGCCCTGATGGCTGTGAGCAGTGGAAGTCTTCCAGCTGCTTTCTCCCACCACCAGTGTCAGCAATGCAGTGCTGGCTTGTGTGATTTTTATACTGGTCACTGTGCTGTGTTGTTTTATTGGCATGTCTTTGATCACCCTAAGAACTAAACCATTGATGTAAAATGTCCCCTGAGCTGTGGGGAAAATCACAAGCACTTTTCTGTTAAGGTTTAGAATAGAGCCATACTTAAATGCTTGCCGATGACAGACTGTAATCAAGAGTGTTCATCACCATATAGAAAGATTCAGACAACACTTTTACAATTTACATTTTAAAAAAAAAAGAACAGAGTACAGTGAAATTAGCTATGTCAGCCGAGGTATTCCACTGTAAAATTTTAACAGTTATAATTAAATAACTTAATTTTTCTTGTGCTACAGAAAAATATATTTTACCTTTCCAGAGGACTGTGCAATTTGAAAGTTAAATATTTGTATCTTGAATGCAAGTCCAAAAATGTCTCCTGCTCCTTCACAGGTGCAGATGAAGAGTGGAGAACAGTGAGCCTTACCTTTTCTTGCCTTATTTGCAAGCTAAGCAGAAGAATAAGTCCCTGTATCCTGAAGATCCTGAATGCTCTTGCTTCATTCCCCCAGTTCTGTGTAGTGCAGCAATCTATTTTAGGTGAGAAAGAGGAATTAGAATGTTTCTTAAGTTCTTTGTGGTGATTTACAGATGATAATTGCCTCTCAAAGGAGAGAAGCCCATAGCTCACCACAGGTTGTGCATCAAGTGTGGTCTATTATTGTGGCAGGGGTGCCACAATACCTGGCAAGTCTCCTGTTCATACTGTACAGCTCTGCACCATTGCTGAACCTGTGCCAAACCTGGGAGTCAAAGACTGATGACAAGAAGATGACAGAAATGAGGTAGCATCTTTCATCTTAGTTTTAGGTATTGTGTTTGCCTACTTTAGTTAATGAGAAGAGGCAGAACGAAGAGGCGCTTTAAAAATATCCAAGGTGTGCTCACATAATGAGCATCCATGGGAGGAGGATGAAGGAGATTTTCTATTAAAAATTCTGCATTTTTCTTCAAGCAAAAAGCTGTTTTTAAAAAAATAGATTTAATTCAAAAGGCAACCCTTCTTGAATACTTTCTGCTCTGTTATGTGTGGCTTGAACACTTTTGCCAGCGACACAGTTACTTCATTTTGGATTGCTTGTGTTTTTAATTTTCACTGGTGCAGATGGAGGTTACCAATATACAGTTAAATTTAGCAGCTATTGTTATGGTATGCATAAATGACCATTTTGTGTGCGTTCTTTCTCTTTTACTATTGGTTTTTTCTTACTACTAAAGGTTCTGAACACCTTTCTGGTATAAGGATGTAAACATGAATGTAACTAACAGTACAAAAAACTATTGGAAGAATTTAGGTCCCAATCCTGCAAACAATTGCTTTTATTAGCTTTGCATTGTGAACAGGTGTTGAGGAGAAAGGCCTCATTATGGAGGATGCACTGGAAGTTATAGTAAGCTATTTATAGTAAGTCAAGTTTTAAAAATTATTCTCACCTTCAGTTCCTGTCATGTTACCACAATAAAAAGAAAAAGTCTTACGAATGAGTTTTTTTCTGAAACTATAGTGTGACTGAAATTTTTACCTGAGTCACGTGCTTTTCTTTCAAAAAATGGTTTTCTTGGTCCCAGATTATGATGTTTTTTATGTTATTGGAAAGAAAGAAAAAAAAAAAGAAGTGAGATTAGGAAAGAGTAGTTGTATTCTTTTCCACTCTAGTTTGTTTGAAGCTAAGAATATAGATTTACAGGGACTCCTTGCTAAATTTTTGGGTTTGTTTTTTGGAGACCTGATTATATATGGAATATCTGTCTCAGGGACCAGGAGATACAGAAAAACAGACATTGGGGGAAAGCTAAATACAAATTAAAAAAAAAAAAATCATATTTCTGTCTTACATTCTTCCTGTAAGATCGTGTATCTTTAAATAGTTAAAATGCTGTTTAAAGACATAGAAATTCACTGTTGTTCAAGTGATTTAACATTGTTACGAACTAGCCTTGCACTGGTTCTCATTTTAAATTTGTGAAATGATATCCCATACAAACATCAGTCCCATGGAGAGTTTTGCGTTTCCTCTTCTAGGCATCAGCATGCAAAGAGTTAGCATTACTGCAAAACTCTGCAGAAAGAATTCAGCTACTGTAGCACAAACAATATTCTTGTGTAGGAAGATAAACTGTAGAGGGCTTGGTGGGATGGGAAACCTTGTCTGTTTTTGTCCTCTTTTGTGCTCTTTTACATGAAACAGTTGCTCATCTGTTATGTTACCCAGGATTTAAGAAATCTGGTTCTGTATGAAAAGCAAAGGTCATCTTTTCTTTCAAAGCTGCTTTATGGTGTGTGTTGAAGCTGTCTGCTATGAACTTGTCTTGGACATCTCCCAGTGTCACATCTTAACAGCGAGACTCTACGACTGGAGAGATTATTGGGGAGGATCCGTATCCGGAAGAGAGCCTCAGGTTTATGAGTTTGGCATAAAGCCTTGCTGAAGTCAATAGGCATGCGTCAGTATACACTAACTGGAAAACATGGAATGCATCTCTGTATCTTATGCTTCCAGAATAAGTTCACTGATACAAATGCACTTCACCCTACAAAAGAGTCAACTGGCATCGTCGATGTATTATATACCCAAAAGGTACCCAGTGTCTTTGTATCTAACTGTAGTCCCACAGGTAAAGCTACTATGAATCATGTCAAGTGGTGTGTATGGTTCTTCCTTCATATTTCTTTGCTGTCTCCTTCCTCCTTACTGTTTTCACTTGACTTTTCTTGCTTATGGTAAGATGCTATTATAAGGGAAGGTTTTGTCAAAGAGATGGCTCTTGTATTTAGTTCTGAATACTATAAATTTGCATGATCTCCTGTGACATAGACTTTTAGTAGTATTTAATATTTGATAAAAAGGCTTATGATTTTTCTTTGCATTAAACTCTCACTCAACTATTGAGAGCAGTGTAAGTCAGAACTTTAGATTCATCCTGAAATGGATAAGCAGCAAATGAAGCTCAAGGAACATTGGTCTTATGTGTTTATAACCATCTTTGCTGTTTATGAATGTGGCTCATGAGTTTTGGAACCCTGGTGGAACTGGCATTTATCCTCAGATAAGCAGAATTAAATAATCCATTCTAGAAATGAAAAATACATTGATTTCAGGGGCAGTTTCTTCATTTCAGAACACAGGATATTTTTTATTTTCTAGCAGAAAAGGAATAGAAGATGTACCTTTGTCCTTTGTGAAGTCTGTGTGTGTTGTATAGCAAGATTTAACAAGAGCTTAATCATAGAATCATCGAATCATTTAGGTTGGAAAAGACCTTCAAGGTCAGCAAGTCCCACCATAAACCTAACACTGCCAAATCTAGCACTAAACCATCTCCCTAAGCGCCATGTCTACACGTCTTTTAAATACCTCGAGGGATGGTGACTCAACCATGTCCCAGTGCTTGACAACCCTTTCGGTGAAGAAATTTTTCCTAATATCCAATCTAAACCTGCCCTGGCGCAACTTGAGGCCGTTTCCTCTCGTCCTATCACTCGTTACTTGGGAGAAGAGACCGACACCCACCTCGCTCCAACCTCCTTTCGGGCAGTTGTAGAGAGCAATAAGGTCTCCCCTCAGTCTCCTTTTCTCCAGACTAAACAACCCCAGTTCCCTCAGTTGCTCCTCATACGATTTGTACTCTAGACCCTTCACCAGCTTCGTTGCTCTTCTTTGGACATGTTCCAGCACCTCTCAAATGCACAAGAAATACCTTAGCAAATTTATTGGATGTTTTCTTCTTCCAAGCATTTTTTTCTGCTTTCCTTCCTGGGCTTTGAGTAGCTGCTCTTAGGCTAATGTTTATGGCCTCTGTGACATAGACTCTTTGTTTATAGCAGATACTGTGTTGGTGGCTGAAATATAGACCCGAGCATCATCAGGATATTGCTCGCACTGAGCACAAATTCTTACCTTGGGAATATTTCTATACCCATTAATCAAAGAAATAATAATCTGTTTTCATAGAATGATACACCTGAGGAAGCTGAGCATCCTTCAACCGGGAGGAATACGTGAGCGTGATGACTCCCATGTGCAATATAGGCATTAATACAGTATATATGTGCTGTTACAGGAGTTCATTTCCTTACAGAAATTATTGTTCCATCCACTTTTGAGAAGTCTTTTAGGTGTACAGGCAGCAAAATCCTTACATGGTTGCTAGCTGCAGAAATCAGAGCTGTATAGATTGACTGCAACAACCAGCAGGCTCTAACAATGTATCAGTAAGAAGTTGAGATTAAAAATGTAGGATGTCTATAACCACAGATTTTTGTACTGACTCTGACTTCACTGAAGCTGTCTGTGACTCAAGTGTGAGTAGATCTGGAGCAATAATATCCACTTTTTCAACAACTAACCTAGTCACATTAATGTCAATAGCTTTTAAAAAAAATTAAACTAAAAATCCTCATGTCTCCCAAGGCTCTGTTTAAATACTCTTGAAACTTTCACTTATTTTTCTGGTTAAGAAATGTACCTGTCTTCTAAATATTTCTATTTGCTAGTATTGTTAGTATGGTCATCAGATCAGATCGCTTCTGTTTCCAGAACAGAGCTTCTAACATCTCTTATGGCTAACCTGTTGTCCTTTTCAACTGTCTAAAATAAGGCTTCATTTTTCCTTCTTAAATCCTCGTAATTTCTCTTCAGAGCCCTCTTTCTCTTCCCCCTTCTCTTCCCCCTCTCTTCAGTTTTGGTTTTAAATCTTTCCTGGTCCTCCTCTGCATCACATTCCAGAGATATTGCTACATTCTCTCTTTATAAGATGTTGAATTTTAAGATAATATAGTTTCCACCTTTTCCTGAGTCCATTAAGTGGCTTTTTTAAAGAAACTAGATTGAATATTCTGTTTACCTTAAAAGCCCTTTATACACCAGAGATATCATTTCTTCTGCCTTTATCTCATGTCTCTAAAATGTCAGTATTATATTACTACTCTGCTGTTTTTCTTGTATGCTTTCTGCTATATTTTTGTCCCTGTGCTTGGGAGAGTCTAATTTCATTTTGCCCAGTTATTCTGTATGTAAAGCCCTCTAGAAAAATAAAGTTGGTGTATTAATTCCTCTGACAGTTGTGCTTCCTTTAGGTCTCTACATCTTCCTTTCTCTGAAGATATTTGTGTAGTCTGTCTATTGTGTGGTATTAAATCCTGAGCTCCTTAGGTTAACCCTGTAATATTTCTTCAATCTACAAATAGTCTTTTTACCCAAAGTTCATTTTTCTCTGTTCTTCATTTGCAATAAAAAGCTTTATGTTGCAAACAATTAAAAAATTCTAGTGACAACTGAGACAAGATACTGGCAGAAGTGTGTCCAAGAAGAGCTTGATCTGAAAAATGTCCTTCTCCTAAGCCTATATGAGGGTGGCTTCCAAGGGGTAGTCTGCATTACCAAGTTGAGTAACGCAGAAGGACTTGGAAGTAAACTGTTTAAGCTAAATGAAAGCCTCCAAGTATCAATTTAAGAAGGCTGGTGTTCATTTGAGTTGTGTGTTAGACATTCATCTTCCAAATGTCTGTTACGTTCTTTGTGTTAATACTTCAAGAATCTAGTTTTTTTTCTGCTGCTATGTCATTGTAAACACAATTGTTATAAACCAGGTCAGTTCTATAACTTGATACAGATTTGGCATAATGGTATTGTGGTCCTTTTTGATTTAATACAACTCTGGACTACTTCTAATAGTGTTCTCAGTTCTGGTTAAATTGTTAATGGGGCATGGTTTCACATGTCTTTCTGCAGCTGTATTAAATTGTAGGAAGTGTTTCTTTCCAGGGGTAGACTTGCACATCTCCTTCATCTGTGAGTAGTCAAAAGTGTGACCTGAAGAGCTGTGGGGATGGAAAGCTCCCTCTGTTCTGCTTTCCCCGCTGTAGCTATAAGAAACTGTTGAAAGGTCTGCAATTATGCTTGGCTTTTTTGCTCAGGCTGTGAAGGTAAGCCTTGCTACCATGGAATTGTTTTGACATCTGAGCCCTGTATATGAGAGGCTCAGTGATAAAATTGTTTTTCTGATAGCTTAGTAATAGGGACATTTCATTTAGATGTTCACATCTCTCTTTTCTTTGTAGAAGTTCATTTAAGCTGTTTTCCCCCTCCTCTGCCCTTCTTGCTTAGACATATCCTTCTAAATTTTCCATAGCTGCATTGCTGATGACTATTTCTTTCATCCATCACTGTTCTTGCAACTGTTCTGGCATTTCCTCCTGAAATGATTCTGCCTCAAATGGTCTCTAATGAAAATGTCCAGACTGTTACGATGTTAACTCCTGTAGCCTAGTGTTAAAGATGTGCTTTGCAGGGGCGGGAGTAGTAGGTTGAACACACATATGTTATAGGCTGTAAGTAGGAGGGGGCAGCAGTGGTGCAGGACCACTCCTGGGAGGCCCATGGACACCCCCCAAAAGACCTCAGCCCATGGGCAACCCAGGCCAGGCCGGGAACACCCCTGAGGGACTGCAGCCCACAGGTGGCCCATGCTGGGGCAGGGGAACCAAGGAACAGAAGGGTAGAAACTATCATGTGAAGCTGTAACGAACTATTAAGTGTATGGGAGCAGAAGCCCTAAGCACAGGGTAGCAGACAAAATCCGTTACGTGCTCCCCTTTAACCTCCTATATTGCCTGTTGCTTCGCCAGAGCCATGTGAATGGATTGAGTTTAATCTGTGGTGAAAATTAAGTAAATTGAGACCGGGGAAGGAAGAGGATATTTCTTACGTGTTTGCTTAATAGTTTATGTCCTTTTTCTCAACGCTCAAATCAGTGATCAGATGTTTGTGTTGCATGGCAATAAATTAACTGAAGTAAAATCCCCCAACTCCAGACAGTTTTGCCTGCAACAGGACTTTATTCTGAAAAAAAGAAAAATTTTTCTCCAAGTGAAGAAGTCAATGTACGGGTAGAACAATAAACGGAGTGTGACTGTGTAGCACAATTCACTTTATATTCGAGGCTGTTTGGTGATTACAGAAAGTTTCAGGCAGTGAAGTGTAGCCTTTTATCTTTAACATGACCTGTACTAGATTTTCTTCATAATTCCCCAAGCCTGGGAAATTCCCATGAATGCATTTACAGTATGTAGCTTAATGTTGAGGCGCTTTGCTTTTGGGTGCAGGATAAGGGGATAGTTTAATTCTAGTTTTCACTCTCTGTGAGATACAGGGAATATTGGCAGCATATTCCGCCACAAGTCTCCCTGGCTAGAGCACTGCATGGTGTCCTGCAGCAGTACCTCTTAAGTAGCTTGAATGTTTTTCTCTTTTGGGAGGAACCAATTTCCTTCTCTTCATTAAAGGGTAGTGCTGTGGTACATTGCAAGATGTTTACTAATTACAACGCTGATTTTGCACTGCATTGATCGGGAAGGATCTTCTGCAGTAAGGTACAAGGATTGTTCTTACAAAAAATCTCTGAGGATACAGTGACTTTGACAGGAGAGTATGTGATAGTTTTAACATGCTATAGGAAGTTAAATAAATCATACCTGCTTGTGGTTTCATTATTGTAGACCTGATTTTGATTTGAATGGCGATGTAGTGAATAAGTATAAGGGGAAGAAAAACAGAAGCTTAGTAAACTATGTAATATGTTATAGTAACTTCCTTGTTTGTCTGCTCATCCTCACAAACCAGTATGATAGGTATGGTAAAATCTAGGACCAAATCTTAATCCTAGCACCATTATCTGAGGCCTAAACTTAGCCTTTGAATCCTCCTTTTTTAGCCCAACCATAAACAGAGAATTTGTTGCCAGCAGACATAAGGCAGAACAACATTCTTGGGTTGAACTGGAAAAGCAATCATTTCCTGGCAGAGAACACACTTGGTCAAGTTATAAAGTGGTTTCACTTGAACAGAGCCCATGCTATCAACTTTTATTAGGGTACTGTTTATCTTGGGCCTTGTGGGAGTAAAGAGAAATGGAAATTTTAGGTAAACCCTTGTGCTGCATCTAGAGGTTCGTGCCTTTATGAAGTATGGGACTGAGGAGAAATGTTTTATTTAATTTTGAAATCACTTTCTTTTCAATTCAGAAATTGCCTCTTGTCAAAACAATGTGTTAAAAAAGTAGAAAAAAAGAAGAGTAATTCCATTTCAGAAGCACACTACTGCTTTGGTAGATGGGCTTAAGAATTACATGATGCATGTATCTGAAAGGTAAGCTGCACGCTTTTGGAAAGAAAAAGGGGCTGTACACAGCTTTTATTACAACACTAAAAGCTATGATCTATGTGCTCCACAGCAGTGGTTTTATGTTGCTGTGGCCTAGCTGAGAAAAAAAGTGGTGTTTGAGATTCACAGGGTCTAGCTCTTCATCTTTAGCCTCTTCACCCCCATGCCCAAAAGTCGTCACACCCAGCCAAGGATTTTCATCTTCAGATGTGTCTTCACTGCAGCTRTATCTGCTGCCCAGGAGTGCTGGGATCAGCTAATAAACTCAGCTGGACTGAGCTGTGACTTTTCAGAGCAGTGTTTGGATGTCTCCAGATAACACTCCCCAGAGCTCCAGTGCTATAAGCACCCAGCCGAGCCACCCAAGCTGGTCTTGCACTGAATTAGCCCACATTCAGCACATGTTTAGTTTTGATGTTTCAGTTAAGCTGGTGTAGCATTGCTGCTGCTAAAAGGGGCAATCACATTCCTCTCTGACCCCAGCTGTTTCCCTCTGGTTCTGTTTTTGGACCAGCATTTTTTCCAGAGTCTCATGTGAAACTTAGTCAAACCAGAACCCTGTGGCTGGGGTGACATGCCTGTCACCTTCTCTGTCAGGCAAAACCCATCTGGGGTATATCCTGCTTGGGTCAGTCCACATCTGCAGGATGAAGTGCGAAGCACGTTGCTGGCTTCTTGTTTCCTCCTCATTCTGGCGTTAATCACTGTGGCTCTTGGTGGTCATATTCTGTACCATCTCAGGCACTCCTTTTTCACAGCCAATAAGTTGTAACAGGGATCAGCTGGAAGGGAAAGAGTGGAAGTCCAAATTCTTTATGAGCTGTTGAACCCAAGGGGAAAAAAGCAGGTTTCCTAGGACTATAAGGAACCTCCTGCATCACTGAGCAGTTTTCTGCTGTTGAAGGCACTGTGCCATATAGCCCTTTTCTTAAACTTATCAAAGTCTTTATGAAAAACAGCTAATGTTTTCTTGCCTCTGCTACTCCCATTGGAAAGACTGTTCCAGGACTTGATTGCTTTAACAGGTAGGAATCTTCGGTTTTGAGCATAAGTTTATCCACTGCTCATTTATATCTACTTATTTTTGTGCAAGCAGTTATTTTTCATCCTGGGCTTACTTTCCTTGAACTTTCCATGGAGCGCAGACATGAATTCTCTTTGATTTCATTTTGCTATGGGAAACAAGCAAATCTTGTTTCCATGTATTCTGTAAGTACTGTCTCTCAATTCCTTTTTCTGCATCTGTTCTATTTTGTGTTTCATTCTTTAATGTATGTGATACTAATTCAAGGTCCTATATAAGATATACAACAGCGCTAGTTGTTCTGCAGTGTTGCAATGTCTCACCTGATATGTTTAATGATTTTATTTTCCTGTTTCACAACTGTGTTTTACTAATGCATTCAGACCCATCTTCACCTCAATTAAATGATGAGTTCCTAGTATACTATGGAATTTTATGTTAGTCCCTAACTCCACGATCTCATGATTTTGATATTGATTCATTCTATTTTTCTGATCCAGACTTCAAGGTCATGCTTCTTAGGCATTTTACAGTGCCATCACTGTGCATTGTGATTAAGTGATTTCAGCATCAAACTTCTGATATTTGTTTCAGCATTATCAGTAAAAATATTAAGCAAGATTGGTCCAAGCACCAGTCTGTGTGGGACCTCCCTAATGATCTCCTGGCAGTCTTAAACTAATTTTGTCAGTACTTATTACCATTGGCTTGTTCCTGTAGTACCTCATCATTCATCTGACACTGTGTATAAATTTCCATATATCAAATGCTTTACGTAAGCTAAGCTAGAAGACATTGTCTATAAAATCAGTGCTGTTGTAAGAGAAGGAGATTGGGTAAAACTCATAGAATTATTATAGATCCTATGTTATAATTTGTTTTGTTTGCAATTTATTTGCRTATTAATTATCCTTTCCTTAAAAATCTGTTCTGAAGCCTTGCCCATTAATGAAGTCCTGGCCTGGAAATGGCTGGATCACATTTTGGTTGTTTCTGATTATTTACACTCTAAATCCTAGCTGTATAAGACACAGTCCTATCAATTACTTCTTTTGCATACCTGATTGCTTTTCTCATTCATATTAGGACTTTCCCCTTGCTTTCCATCCTCTGCTTACTGATTTTTATTTACCTATTACTGTACTCTTACCTGCCTGATTTACGTTCTCTTATGTATTAGGTATAGAAATTACAGATGTATCTCAATCTTTTCCCCATTGCTCAGTGTAAGACTTCTCTTGTCAGTCACGCCAGCCTTACTCAGAGAAGGCTGTTTCCCCAGATTTTCAAGTCGAGCTGAGCCTCTTGTTCTGCTTATCTTTACAATCTAGCTTTTCATGGCTGGCTTCCTATAAACACAAAGGTAAATCCAAATCATAGAAGAAATGCAACTTCCCTTCCTATCCTATCCAAGTCTATCCTATACTAGCAAGGGTAATTGCAAAGGCTCTCTGTCACTCCTCCCATTCAGAAAAGGAAGGGGCGCAGTAATGATTGCCAAAATGAATTTGATCATAGTAAGTTTGTTGCTCTGCAGCACTGCCTTTGTTTTGTCTGTTGAGATAGTGCTTCGATGACTCAGTCTGCTATTTCTTGAATTGCTGTTTTCCTTTCCCCCGTCCTTTAGAGAAAGGAAGGAAGGTGCCTGGAGTGTAGGTAACCCTGCCAAAACTGCAAAGTGAATTTTCACTTAACTGTGTTAAGGCAAATATTATCGTAGAGGAGGCAGAAGTGTGATGCACAGGTAAGGAGCCACATGCAATGGGATCTTTAAGGTTTTCTTAAGAGCATTGTCAAAACATGGAACAAGGAGCACAAAAGAAAGTGGTGAAGCTACCTCTGCAGGACCAGCAATGAAGCCTTTGCAGCCTTTTTTATCCAAAATTGTCAGCAGTATGATATACTAGATCTTTACTGGATGATTCATTTGCACAGCATTATGTTCATAGTGTTTGCCTTCCATATAATATAGAAAAGGTTTTGCAACAAGCACAGGCATATTTTTATGACATAGTCTACTTTGTACTAAATACAAAGCTCTTTCCATAATATTCTTTCATCTTTGGGTGGGTGAGGATATATTTCATGCCTTTATTACCTGGAGGGTAAGCTATTGCTAAGGGCTGTGCTTCGATCAAAACTGAAGATTGTTTCAGTTGGTGCAAAATGTAGTTCTTTAGTTCATGGACTTTTCATCAATCTTTCGTATGTATTTCATCAAGTTGATCATCTATTTTTTCTGCAGGCTGCCAGTTCATGTAGTGTTGTTATTTATCTTTGAACATTTATTGTATCTCTGCTTTGGATATCACTGGATTGGATGTCTGACAAAAACGAGGCTTTTGATCCCACTGCAAGATTTAAAATCAATATTTGTTCAAATTTACTTTTAATCACCTACTTCRGAATTGCTTGAAATTCTTTTCCTGAGTAGTATATATTTTGAAAGATCCTGTTAAGGAAGTTAGGTCCTCTTGTGTGAGTATGTAATAAAGTTCCCTGAATCACAGTGGAAGTTTAGTACTGTTCTCATCTGCAGAAAGTGAAATGGGGTGTCACAGCAATGGAATGAATATAAATACTTACAGTAATAAAAGTAAAAATCAGTCACTACCTTTTGAGGATCTGAAGTGGAGAGAGGAAGTTGTCACTGTCTAAGTGAAAGAATGCTCACCAATAAAATTCTCTTACCAATAAAATTGCTAACTTGCATATTATGGAGTAAAAAATACTCAGCTTTCTACGTAAAGATGATACTTAATATTTTGGTTCTGTTTTCTGGGGAGAAGAAGTGCAAAGGACAGTCTGTGTTCAGTTACCATGTGAATTAGGATGGTTAAGTAGCCTCTGAGCAATGACCTTCAAGGCTGTGGAGAAAGGGCCACAGATGGTGAGAAGGAATTTGCATTAGGGCACTGTAGCCAAGAGTCTATGAGAATCCAGAACAATGTATTGCAAAGTGTGATAGCAAAGCAGAAAGACACCAAAAAAGGGCGACATAAAGGGAGAATATAGTGGCTAGAGAGCTGTGAAAGGGAAGAGAGAAGTCCAGTGTAAGGAACGAGAGGCTGGGGCGGGCAGTGTGAACGGGGTAGCTGCCTTCCCATCGGAGAGGGCATGAGGTAGAGAGGGTAATGGCAACTGGTCACATCCCAAAGGAGAACATATGCAAGTGACATTTCCTGACAGTAAAGTTGCATTTTGTGTTTCTTCAGGTTACATTTTTAACCTTACAGTGATGACAGAAAAGTGAAGAGCTGTAGGTTCTCAGGCCTTTCTCAGCCCAGGTTCTGTTTTATTAACAAAAAGTTAATAAAAACAGTGTCATTTATAACAGTTTTGGTGTCTTGTCACTGGAAAAGATAATCTCTGTCAGAGGTTTGCTGTATCCAACACAATCCATAGACACCTGGATCCCAATTAACATAAATATATACCTATTTTAATGAATCCATGGGAAATATTTTCTTTTTTTCCTCAAGTTTTTTGTTTTATTTTGAAGATCATAGTTATTAAAATATGAGATTTTACATAAAGAACCTCTTTTCTAAATGCTGGGACATTTCTAAGCCATCGTACCAGTGATCCTGCTTGCATGAGCATAGCTGAAGTGACAGAAAAATGTTCTGTGGAGAGCAAGGGTAGAAATCCTTACGCCAGCTTCACCAGTGGTGAAAATCTACTGCCTTGTTCTACTTTTAAAGGTATACATTGCTTTATTTGGAGTACAGAATAAAAATAGACCCTCTCACCTGATTTCACCTGTATCTCACTGACACCAATGAGTGTTTATTTGCACTTCATCACAGCGCAGGGCTCTCTGGGCAGGCGATGAAGTGCAGTTCCAGATGGCAAGATGTTCTTCACGGGAAGACTGTGTAGTTTCATGGCCATATCCTTTTCTGGCAGTGCTATTCTGCACTGCAGCCATTGCTTTCTGCTGCTTATTCCGATCTCCAGAGGTCCCATCAAACAACTGGTACAACAGGGTGTGCACCCGTGTGGTGAAATGGATTGGAAAACGGATATGCCTTAAAAATAACCTTTTCTTTTTCTCTTTTGCTGGGTTATTTTTAGCCTGGTTTAGTTGCCTGATCCAAATCACAGCATGGCTGGATAAACAGATACACTGCTACCATAGATATACTGAGAAAAAGGGGTCAGGACAGAGGAGGTAAAGACTGTTTAAGACAGCGTGGCCTCTGAAGGAAAGCTCTCTGAACGTGCTTGACAAGGGCTGGGCTGGTAAGCAGCCTGCATAGAAACARTTTTGTGTAAAACAATCTTTTCTGCGAGGTGGGAGAATATTTTGCTAGGTTGTTCAGATGGGAATTTGCCATTAATAGAGAGATATTAATGAATTGAAGGGAGCTCAGAGAAAAGCAACAAAAATAATCGGACCCTGTGTATATGTGTACAAATGCATGAAGAGGATTGGCTAGATGTGAGCATTTTGAGGAAGTGATGATGGCATAGGAAGGTGCAAGCACAGAAATGCTTTCATGGTGTAAGCATCACTCATAGTAAGGGGTATGGTATAATAATGAACAACAGTAAACTTAAGCAACCTTTTTTTTTTTTTTTACTGACAATGTAATGCATTGTACCGTCAGAAGGTTTCTGTCACTGTCAGGAATAGTTTCTCAAGGGAGGTTCCATTTCTTGGAAATCATAAAACTGAGCTGGATAAATACTAGAAAACATAGTGTATGCATTAATTCTCCATTGGCAGAGAGATGAATGACTGATCTGTTACATATTTACATCTCTTAGCAACTGTGAATCATAGGTGGCAAATGCTGTTGAAGACCACAASTGAATTTCGGATGGGAAATTCAAAATGAATGCAGAGTATGCTGTGCAATCATATTATTGGCCATGCCTACTACTTTTTATCTGCTTGCTTGTTCCTTCATATTGCAAGCATTCCTTCACTACCGTCAACTGTGAATGACATACTGTGCTGGATTCCAGTGAGGCTTGAGGCTTGTAAACTCTGGAAAGCAACTGACATCTGAGGTCAGTGTGTTATAATGTTAAGCTACACTATCTGCTTATAAAAGGAACCTCCTTGTGTAAACAGAGATGCTGGTGATCGGAAGATTTTGAGACAGGAATTTTCAACTAGTTTCCTGGACAATGGTGAGATGATTTGTAACCTTTCTGTTGTTCATAATAGAGTGGACACACGAAAGTATAATCCTGTACTGAACCAGCAATACAGATTTTCACCCCTTTGTAGAGTATAGATACTTGTCAGTCTTGGTACTCTAGGACTGTAAATAACTGATAGACTTTGACTGATCTTCTCAAGCAGTGTGCATGAGGATCTCATTTTTGGTTCTGTTTTCCTTCATTACGTAATCAAAGCATTTATTTCGTTTTTCATTTGCAACAGTAAATACTGTTAAAAAGTACAATTTCATTTAATGTCCTTATGTTTCTATTCAGGTCTGTTCCTCTTGTTTATTTAATAGTACAAATATTGGAGATGAACTTGAAGGGCAAATCTGAATGAAATTTCACCTATAATTTGGGCTCATGCCCAAATCCTGGTTCTGATTGTGCCTGGCTTTAATTATGCTGAATTCCTGGAAGCTGCTATCAGACCATTTCATTCCCAAATTGTAAAAGTATCATGAAATCAAATTACCTTGTAAGGTTACGTCTGTATTTGACTCAGTACTGGAAAAATTAGATTGCATTTGGTTTTTGGATCAAACTCTTATTCCTTCCAGGCACTGAAAAGGACTAGACGTTAGGCTTGCTTTTTAGCCCATCTGTATTAAATATATAATATGGAGATATGCTTTGAATGTAATTGGTTATGGTTTATGTGTAGCTATGGAATTTGAGAATCATCTAATAATTTTCCTTTTAAACAGACGTTTTTAAGTACCAACATGGTATGCTGCCTTCCTTGAAGACTGCATAATTTTGATTCCTCACTTTCATCCAGACTTTTTCTCATCCTTCTTGTGTGTTAGCTAATCTTGACATTTTCTTAATTTAAAGCCTAATTCATAACATGAGTTGCATTTAGTCACGTGAATAATCCTCCTGATTGTAACTCAATGTGAAAGCCCTTTGCAGAGTCAACTCTTTTGACTGTATTGTCTCCTGATCATCTTCTTTAAAATGCATATATATCAATGGTGCTGTACAAGAACAATCCATTTTATCCTCTTTATGATTACATGTTGCTGGTCTAGCTTGTATGTAGAAGGATGAAAGGCGAAATGTGTTGRACTTGTCCTGACTTTGATAGCTCCGCAAGCACAGGTTTTCCTAGTCTGATATATTTTAAATTCCGTCCAATTTCCATAACAAATTAAAATGGCAGATTTTATTGTGTATTTAAATTGTTCTTGTAACAAAGAAAATCACATGATTTAAGTGCTGCTACCATTAGCTGTGCATTTGATGCTTAGTATTGACTCAGTTGCCTTTCTCTGTAATGCAGTGAACAGGCAGACTGTAACAATAGGATGACTTGGACAAGAAACAGTGGCTTATGTTAGCAGTAGAAGTTAGGTTTATTCTTGTTCTCTTCAGATACTCTTGGTCATCACAGGACAGTACTATGAGGATATCAGTGTCACGTGCTCAGATTAGATTGCAGAACCCACATTTTATGCTACAACTTCAATGCTTACTTTACTTTTAGTTCATGAGCCACATAAACCATAAAGGGTGGTTTGGTTAGTAAATTAGTAATCCCATAAGACCTTTCTCTTAGACTCTAGCACTTTACTCTGCACTTGGCTTATTTTTACCTTTTATATCTAAGGATTTTCAAGTAAGCACTACAATTTTAATTTCACTGAACAACAGAGAGACAGCCTACTGAAATGCAAGCATTGTTTACAAAGTTACTTAATCATGTTATATTTCTTTATTCAGTGCTAGTCCTGAATCGAGCATATTCTCTAGTGTTGTAGCGGTATATTATGAATAGTTCTTACTGCTGTATCTGGTTGAGGATATTTGCTATGTACGATTACTCCACTATTGTTCTTAAAACCAGCTACTTGTAATTATGAGATATAGGCAGTTAGGTTGATATATAAGTTACTGTCTGATGTAAAAGAACAAACAGAAACGTGGTATTTTGATGTATGTATGATATGTCATGCCACATGTTTCTGAAGGCCGTGATGATTTACTCCAGTAACATGTAGGTTGCACCTCTATCATGCACAAATGAATGTATTTCTTGAGATGCAACAGATAGTGCATTAATTGGGCAAATACTTACAGATCTTGGAGGGCAATACTTAACTAACTTAATTTTCTAATTAAACAATTAGCACAATGAAATTTCAGATCAGCAGGGGTCGAATCCTTCCCCATATTCAGTGCACTCCAAACACTACAGCAGCTAAAATCAGATTTCAGARATCTTCTCTGCTTTGCAAGGCTTCTGTTGCCTGTCATAGGTTGCTAAAAGCTACACAATTGCATTCTGTGGCCCTCTAGATCTAAAGCACATGCAATTTTTCAAAGGCAGGCAGATAAACTCTTCCATTTAAGGTGTTTTTTGATATATATGTACGGGAACCTACTGTTTGGCTGTGTTATTAAACATGCTAAGATTGAGTCTTAGTTGTGCAGAGGAGGAAAAAAAAAACAAACCACGTCTGGAAAACAGCCTTCAATAACGTTTGCTGCCAGAATAGTTAGCCCACTAACTAATTGCAAACACATGGGAATATTTATAAAGAGCAGGGCATGGGCTCAGAAAGTGACTGATCTCCTGCTCTCGTTCAGCATATATGAATGACAGCCCTTAGTAACCCTGTTCCTTGTCAAAGCAGGTCTGCTTCATCAAACGGTGACAAAGTACAGCTGCTCTGCAGGCAGTGAGCACCCCAAAATATTTCAGTGAAAATAGCTTATGCTAAGGGGAACAGATTTTGAAAAGAACAGTTACCTTGCTAAGAATTAAAAAGGACAGTTTACTTTTAGTTTCTATCATCTATCAGTGCACTGTCTGCGTTTGGAAACTTGAGGAGAATTTGAAAATCTTCTGTATATCTGTTATCTTTCCAGTGTTACTCGATGCTTAGCAAGAATAAGTCATGGTTGTAATACAAATGTTGGCCTCTTCACAGCAGGGCCCTGACATCATAGCCTTAAAGCATTGAACACACAGTTCATTTTCTCTTCCCCTGTGAACCATTCTCCTCCAGAAGGGTCACRTTTAGTATAAACAGAACATGGAAAGAAGAAGAAGAATAAAAAAAGACTGTCAAGTTTGTAGTTATTTTCATGTAAATAATAGTTTATTCACTGTGCAAGGGCTAGGGTTTTTTTTGTTGTTCTTGTTTTTAATGTAAAGTGGCGAGTATGAAAAAGATGTATAATTATGAAATCTTTGCAACATCACTGTTGAAAAGTGAACGCAACTTCCATTTTTAATGATGTTCAATATGTTCTGAGGACTATTTTCATTCATTTTTGGGAAAACATCACAGATTATTACCAATTAATTTTTTCTAACCAAGTGCCCAGAATTTGGGGTGCTGTCATGAGCAGCACTCCAGCTTCATAAAGTCTTTTGGTGTCTACAGAACTACTTCTGAAATCTCAAGAGGATTGGAGATTTTGAAACAACTCTTAATGGTATTTGGCATTTGTTCAGCTACCTCTGTCATCACCAGAAAGTACAAAGTTACTTTCACACGCTTAACAGCAAGAAGGGTTTTGAGAGAGAGATTCAAGCCGTTGTTTTAGTGAGGGCCATTTTATTTTATCCCTGTTGAAAAATCTGGACTATTGGGGCTATTACTGAATTTCCTTACGTTAAAAGGCAAGTAGTATGTCTCCTGCTTTGCTGAAGATGTGAGTGTATGCTTTCAGTCAGAAATATGAGTGGTCTATGAATCAGCTTGTGTTTTGCTTCTTCCTTCTCTTCTTGCTGTTATTTTTCATCACGTGTGTGATGCACATGATGCAGCGGAGGCCACATTTCCTGCAGGTCTGAGGTACTGAAAGAAAAATGGCATGCAAGAGCTTGAAAAGAAGACAACACAACTGTGTCTGTAGCTCTTACGATAGCTCCCAGAAGTTCTGGCTTTGTACTGACAGCTTTCCTAAGAGCTGGACGTTAAAGTTTCCCTGTTGTGTGTATGGGTCGAGTTCTGTCATGACCTCAGGCTTGGTACTTCTACTATAGTCAAATGGCATCTGTTTGCAGAGTATGCTCTAAATTACTACTTATGTTTCAAAAGCTCTGGAAAGTACATCTTTTTAATGCATATAAATATCTGAGATTGAGAATTTAATTTATTCACTATATGCCTAATCTGTGTGTTGTACTTCTTTTTCTTGCAGTGTTTGAAGTAGCACTATAGTATCAGGAACTCTAGTGTCCCATATATTGCCAAGTCAGTATTTTAATTTATGTTATTATTGTTGTTGTTAATTATTAATGTTATTTATTATTACAATTATTTACTATTTATTACCAGGAAGTTCCTCACTGACTTCAATGCCTTTGTTTCTGACAGAAGTTTGCATTAAAAGAATGCTGGAAGTTGTTGTAGCTTAACAGACCTTCAGAGCTTTTATTGGTGTGCTGGACTATGTAGCCTTCAAATAGACACGATTTACTCTCAATTTACTGAGAATCTGATAAATTTTCTTTCTGTTTATTTTGACTTTTGCTATAGGATATACAGTGACTATACAGGCATATAGCAGAGAAAGAAATAAATGATCTTTACTATTTGAGCTTGTAAAAGAGACAAAATACTGCATTTGTTGGAACAGAAGCTTGGGACACAACTGAATTCCTCAACAAAAGCAAACTGGTTAAAGCAGGTGAAAGCATAATTTCTAGGCAAATGAATAAGAGAAAACAATACACAATAATTTTCATGCCATTAATGTTTTGGAATTGAAGTGAACGAAAAAAACTGTATGAAAAAGATTGGGCATTGCATTCCACATTGCAAAAGAGAAATTCCCATTTGTCCTCCAGGATGGATACCTTTCCTATGTTAGAACCACAAAGTGATGCGCTGGTTTCCTCCTCTTCCTATCAGTGGCATCTGTATCGGGAATCCTTACCTATGTGAGGATCCTCACCAATACTGAATGGGAATCATCTAACGCTACTTTAATTTTGGCTGTTTTGAACATCTAAGGTTGTCTTTTTCTTCAGAGTATTTAACTGATTYAGCTGGTTTTTTCCACATTGCAGTACAGTTGACTACTATTGATGGTTTACTAAAGGTATTTTCTACACTGAACATTGTCAACACACACATAAATGTGGGGCCCTACCCAGCAAGAATTTTCTATCACATCATCCATAATTTATCAGTATTCTCCTGTTGTCCTCTTTTCCCACTTGCCTTCCTTTATGCCTGTTAAAACTGGCTAATGTTTTTCAAGATTGTTTTTCTTAAATGTAGGAGGCATGAAGTTGGAGATGAGAAAGCAGAGCAGGAAAAGTGCTATCAAATATAGAAAAATCAGAAATAGATTAGTCTGGACCTTTAGAAACAAAAACAGCTTTCACAATTTTTGTGAAATTAATTTTTCTTTTTCCTCCTAACTTCTGTAGTTCATATAGTTCAACACATGTATAACTCTATTGCAACGGAGGAGAAATTTCTCCCTTTCTTACAGCAAGGTCTTCTGAGCTACACTGTCATTTGGGAAGTAACAGCATTCTGATTTTTTAACATTTTAAACATATTTGGTTTTTTTAGAAACATTTTTAACACATTCTGATTTTTAAAAATATTTTATAGCTCTTCAGGAGTGAAAGAAATATTTTATTTGGGAGTCCATGTTCCTGAATCATTTACGCTTCCATTCAGGACTTCACATAAAGGAAGAGTAAGGTATATCAAATATCTCTGTAGTCAGAAAACTGGAACGTTCTTTGGAAACATGATCGACTTCAAGTTATTAGTTAAGAAAAACATTCCCAAATGCAGTTTTATAAAGTATTTTATAAAATTTGATAATATTATTCTATACTGCTAAGCAGTATTTGAATGTCAGGGTATTATCATTACTTGATATGATCTTTGGCAAATTAAAAAAAAACAAACCAAAAAACCCCCAAAACACCCCTGCCCCCCCCCAAAAAAAAAACAAACCAACAACCAAAAAAACCAGAATAAAGAATACAGAAACATCATTCCAGAAGAAATGAGTGCTTGTTTTCCTAATTATTGAGTAAAATGAATTTATTTAGATCTGAAAATTTAAGATCTGTAACACTAACTTACTGTTGTTGCACACATCTGAACAGTTAAGAAGAATTTGTTGTAAAGGGAGAAATTCACATACATTTTTGTTGACATTCTTGGAAAAAAGTCAGACTTCAAGTATGACTGGGAAAATTATGATTTTTTTAAAAAAAAGTTTTCAAAGACTGGATTCGTTTAGTTTGGCAAAAGCTACAAAATGAATATGTATTTAAAAAAGCAAAGACTTAAGTGATCACAGCTTTTGGCTCTTAGGGAGAAGGAAATGCCTTTAAAAATTCCATATTGCACCAAAGTTCATTCTCTGCCTCCCCCCTCTTCCTAGCCTATTTAATGTTGTGTGGAACATCTGTTTAAGAAAAGTAAGGCTAGAAACAAATTTGTTAACCCTTCAGCTGGTAGATGTCCAGGTTTATTGTGAGATGGTTGTTTTCATGGGCGACTACTGTGTTTTGAGTACCTTTTACTACTTTTACCTTTTTCTGCCTTTCTCTCACTACCTTTATTTATTTTTTATTTTTATTTAATATGGGAAACAAGAGAAATGAGAGAAGAAAAGCACACATTGCACAGTTTTTCACTGCTTGAGGGAAAACAGAACAGACCATAAAGCTAGTGAGAAATAGATGCATTAGATAGCTATCTTCTCCCTTACTCTCTTCATTTTGGGTGTAAACCTCTAAAAGAACTTTTCTGCATCTCCGAGTGACCTTTTGTGAAGAGGTGCCTTGTGTCTGCATTACAAACATGTTCTGGATTTCAGTAATTGCGTAAGGGCGGAAACACTTCACAGGGGACTGAAAAATGAGGCTGCAACTTTGTATATAGACATATCTTAAGAGCAGAGCATATCCAGTGGATAAGCATGAGGCATCCCTGTAACCTACCAGCTGCGGATTCACAAAAAAGAGGGGCGATCTTATGGATCTGCAGTCTCTACCTCTGTTTTCCTAAGCCCAGTGTCTTCCCAGCCCTTGCACAAGTATTTCCTGTTACACGATGGTCTTTCACCACTGTTCTTTGTCCAAGAGCTGGCTCTGGTATCTCTTACTTTTGATGCCTGGGACCTGGCTACCTTTTGCCAGGAGTCCATACTATGTTTCCTGATGCTGCTAAGAAGGAGGTAAGCCTGAGCTGGCCATGGCCTCACCTGGTTCATCCAGAAGGATTTCTTTTTGGTCCCTACAGATGCTGGCAGCTGAATGCTGCTCTTCTCTCCACTGCAGGAACTGAGCTCCTCTTATCAAATATCCTACATCTGAATGCAGGGGAACAGTAGGTGTCTCTGGGGTGCCTGGGTCACCAGCTGAGCTAAAAAATCCTCTTTCCCAGAAGGCTTTTCTTAAAGCACTTTCTCTTTATTCACTTGACTCAGCTAAAGTCCTCACCTACTCACTGTGTAGTGCCCTAGGTTTTGTTTGTTTTAGGTAATTTTGCTATCAGGGTCATGGAACAGAACTGAAAGTCCTCAATATGAAGATAGATACACGCTTTCCATTGATTTTTCTTTAACTCAAGGTCCCTTTTCCACCCAAGTCCATGACTATTGTTGATGGGCACTGCAAATTTAATTAAATTACTCTTTCTGAGACATAACTAATGAGGTAAGGAGAAAGAGCTGGATTAATGGCATGACAAGTCTGTCTTTCCTCATGTGACTCTAGGGACCTGCCTTTGCCTTCTGAAGAACATTTCTAATGTATGTTTGAGAGGGGTTCTTTGGAAATGTTTGCTTAGGAGCATGAGAGTTAGCTGATTTGTTTGCCTTCAGCTCACAGAGGTAGTGTAGCGCAAGATTCATAATGTTTTGGTAGGTCTTTAGAAAACAGATGAGCAAAAATGTGCTGAAAACTGTCAAAAATACAAAGTAACTGAATAAACATTTAATAATGATGTTCTTGTTTAGCTAGATTGATGCTTTTTAGAATATTTTTATCTTTTAAACTATGAGATCTTTCCAAAGGATCTCTAATAAATCTCCTAAAATTGTTGAATATCAGTGAAAACACATTTTAACCACCAAGAGTCTTTTCCCTGTTGATGGAGATTTCTTGAGGTGGTAAGTGTTAAAGGTTACAAAGGTTGTAACTACCAGGTATCTATGCTAAAGGGAGGGGGTTCAATAATTTGGACAAAGCTTTGTTCAAATTATAGAAACATAAATCAAAAGTGTAAATGAGAGAGAGACCAGTGGCACTGCTGACTATAAAACCACTAAGAAACTTGGTCTAGCATCAGTCTGAGCCAATAAATCCATATTACACAGCATCATTAGATCCTCCAGCCCTCATCTATAAATGCAGAAGCAGAGGCAGTGCATGAGTTCTTAATCTCGGCTATCTAATTTACTTCTCTCCAGTGGATCTCAGACATAGGCAGTATAAAACTTGTATTTGTTTTAGAAAATGAATTATTTCACAATAGGTTTATTACATGTGAGCACTATGAACTTAAATTGTACCCTAGTAAATAGTCTCTTGTAAGAGTTTGATTGAACTAATTCYTTAAAGTTTTTGCTTTGCTTTTATAATTGTTGCATTATATATGTATATACACACACACACACAATTTTACAATTGGAAATAAAGGCCTTATGGTAAGATTCCTATATACCCAATGATCAGCAGCCRTGAAAAGAATGTTCTGTGAAAAAGAGTTTAGGGGTGCTGACTTCTTTTGAAAATCTAGCCTCTACCTTTTGCAGTATTTTCCAAGGGTCAAGTTTTCATTTTTGTCTCTTAAGATTATTCTTTTTTATATAGAGAAAGAGAAGATATTTCTGCTTAACCATACCATTTCAGATATGCTGAAATACATATTAAATATGTTGAACTGAGGGTATTTAAAATCAATCCTAGTGAGGTCTTCTGGATTGCTATTGTATGTTCTGCTTGAATGACAGAAGAAGATAGATACTGTGTGTTGCACTTAAGTTGCTGAATCCTGTATTTACTATTTTGTTACTTACTGATGTTTCTTTGCCATTCTTTTTCTTCCCCAGAACTGTCCCTGTTTGGTCAATACAGTTCTAATTATATTGTTGCTACTGCATAATTACAATGCTGCAGGGTTTATATGCTTAGTACTTACATGCTTGGGAAAACATTGAAAATTGAAGTATGATGGTTCACTGACTGTTAGACCGACGTGACATCAGTTGTGGACACATGGAAGAATGCTTATTGCCTCAAATGCAGGCCACGTAACAACCATAAGCTGTCTTTAGCTGCTATATCTGAGCTACCTAGGTTCTGGGATCAAGCCAATATTGCTATTACTTCTGGTTTGTGTTTAGCAAACATTTAGCTGTATTTCTAAACTGAGTGTGTAGGGCTCATTTCATTTGTATCCAGCTGGAGGTGACTTTGCCGTTCCCATCTGCTTTCAGATGTTGCAGGATCCATGTTCCCAGGTACTTCTGCTCCTTGTCTCCTTTTTATGGTCTAACTGAAAACCATTTCTGTTGTTCTCTGCTGGATACTGGAGAAAAAGAATCTCTCTCTAGGTACCAGAAGAGAAAACTTCTGTTGTTTGTTCACTTACACATGCCAGTAGTCCAACCAGTTGTAGCCATGTTCGGTCATACAGTTTTAGGTCAGATGTCATTTCACCTACCACTGACTCCTCAGTGCTGTGACCATTGAGGTGTTCCCAGGAAAGACTGGACAACCTACTTCTTCAGCAAGCTGACTAGGTTTCCGACTCACTCTAACACATTCCTGCCAATCTCTGAAACCCCATGGTGCAGGTAGCCACCTTGCATGGTTCTGAAGGTGAACAGGAGAGTGAGGCTCTTACATTGCCTAAAGTTCTTGCTGTATGAACTCTAGTAAGCCAGACTTTTCTGATTTAAATGTTCCATCTGCTCAGCTTTGAGCCTGTGGAGGGCCAATGCATAGACCATCAGGTCCCTGTACAGGAAGATGAAGGGAAAAATGGTTCTGAGTGGAAAGCAAGCTCAGGGGGAGCAGGTGAGCAAGCAGAGTCCACAGAGAGCATCACTCAGGTCTTTGCTATGTTCCTTCATCCTATGCCCCAAGTGCAAGTTCTACCACTGACCCATCTCCTGCCATAGTGGAGGTTAATGCCTGATGTCGTGCAGTGTCTGTAAAATGCCTGATGCTGGGAGCAGTCAGAGCTGCTTTGCGTGTGTGCTTGGGCCTCATGGTGGTGCTGGGAGGAAATGGCTTGGAAAGCTGAAACGCTTCTCAAAAGAATGAATTTTTACTGCTGTCATACTGCATTCGTCTTCAATGCGGTCTCCTATGTCCTCAGTTTCCTCTTTTGCTGATCCTGTGAGCAAGTAGCTGGAGGACAGGGGTCACTGCCCACTGACAACCAGAATGTCCATGGGGCCACCCATACCTGAGGAGGTCACGGGTACAAAGATCTTTATAACAGTACAGTTTTATCCATTTTGTAACATTTTTACTGCCTAAACTGGTATCAGAGCTCAGGCAACTTAAGAGTTATATCAGCATAGCTAAACTGGATCAGCTTCATACCTTTCAGGTAACTCATTCTGGTTTGTGAGCAAATTAAGTTTTATAAGATAAGTTGTTTGCTTTTCTCTGACAAATAAAAGAGTTGTTAAAACTTATGCATATATGATTGTCATAAGCAATTATATATCTATGTATCTATATGTATGGCTCAACAATATATCTATATGGTACATCTGCAATAAAAAACCTAGTGTTTATTGTTCTGCATTACCAGGTAGCTGTCTAAATGGATTCTCTTCATTTGAATAGCAATAACTTTATCTTAGAAAGATATTGAAGATGTTCAGTGGAACTGGTGAGACTTTAAATAAACTATATAATATCACATGCTATTTGCAGCGCTAAGATCAAAAGTGTGAGGAAAACTTCTTGTTAAATATATGCCAATAAACAGTACAACAGAAAAATACATTCAAATTTAATGCCAAGCAATATTAGCAAGGAAATCGGTCTTGGGGAAGGAAAGCTTGATAAAATTGGCAAAGTAATGGGGAAAAAAATAGTACGTTAGTACTGTGGTTTTGCTCCAGAGCGCCTAAGTTGTATCACAACCTGCCATTTCCATTCTTAAACAATTTATATTTTGCTTAAGTGATGGAACTGCCTGGTTAAAATCCCAGACCTTCAGACTGGCATCAGGGATGCATCAAATTGACTGAGACAGTGATACGAGTTTTTAGGTAATTACAAAGCTGGCTAAGCTAGTTCTGCTTCTGTTGGTAAACACAACTGTAGCAGTTTGCTAGGTGTTCAAATGGCAAAGAAAAAAAAAAAAAGATAACATTAGTTTGTGTCTTTATTTTGCACAAAATTGTCCTCAACGTGTTTATTAACATTGTTTAACATCAGACTGTTTGAATCCGCGTGCCAGCTGTACTAGGCACCTAGCCCATACTAGGGATTTGAAGTGGTCTGACTTCATCTGTGCAACTTGACTACTGCAGAAAACACCTCCTTGTAGCTTAAACGGGCCCTTTCAACTCCCTGCTCATTTCTTTCTGACAGGAAACTGAAGATAAATTTATAACATCAAATGACTTAATTGAAAGCAACTTGATGAATTCTTTTCGCTGTACAATCTCAGTAATTATGGATATGTTGTTATATATCAAAGCAGTTATGCTCCCACCTTGAGACTTTAAAGCAATGGCATTCTGTGGCCTCAGATGGGGTGGGCTAGTGCCTCCCTTGTCCTTTTTACTGATGTATTTTAATTTTAGGAGAGTTCCCTCTATCCTCCCCCACAGAGACCATGCCTTGCTGTTTAAAGGCAAAGGGAACATACTGCTCCTATGCCATGGAAAGGGAGGAAATTTGTCTTAAAACAGAAATGATCTCTTTTTAATTTTTTTTAAAGTTCAGATAACAGGGAGGGGTGGTGCCAACCAGCAAACCCCACTGTCAGCTCCATACCACAGTATTTTTAGAGCTTATATTTTCAGCTCTTTGATTTTATCAAAGGAAGAAAATGAAATTTTGTGCTCTTTCTCAACAGAAGTAATCTCAGCTCTGCATCAGTATTCTTTCCTGCTGCTATGAAAGAAACCTGAAATGCATTTAGCAGAGGGGCTAAGTTGTTTCCAAGGACTGTAACTGATCCCCATTGTCCCCCAGGTTCTAGGCAAAGAAGAGCAGGGTAGAAAAATTTAAAGTAACTTAGGTGCTTCTGACCATAATTTAAATTGGAAAATAGGAAAACTGTTGCTTTCAATCTTCTTTTAATTTTTTTGGTTTTGTTTTTTGGGTTGTTTTGTTAGGGAAAGGTTGGTTGTCTTTGATAATTAAAACAGTTTAAAGGTTCATAAGTATGTTGCTGGTATCCCTTTTTTCTAAGGGGGCAATGCACTTTAGGAGTAGTGTATTTTARTATAAATTTATTATGTTTTCTCATTTTCACAAAATTTAAACAATGTTAGTGTAAGCATTTATTACCCATGGTTGTGCTGTTTGTGTATAAAACAAGCCTTGGAAAAAAACATTAAAATAAAATCTCTTTAACATGCATATGGAAGAGAAAATAACTTTCCAAAAATATGTTTTTAATTTGAAACATATTGACTTAGTAAATACAATTTTATCTATGGTAGTGAATTGAACTGATTGTTTCTCCTTACCATGGGCTTCAAGATTTTAAAACTGGATCTGAGCCTCTCACCTCATTTTTATTCATGGATTGTAAGAGGAAAATAAGGTTTCCTGGCTTTTAAAATCCCAGTTGGTTTTTCAGCTTTGAATGAAGTAGTTGAAATTTGGAATGAAGCAAATATTCACTATGCACCTGTGGAATAGTCTGTTTCTGTCAAAAGCTGGTTTAACATTTCAGCTTATTCTACCTCCAGTTGCTTTGTCTTTGGCTTCTACTTCTCTAGAGATTTTGATTTTTCTTAAAAACTTCAAATACTACTGAATATTTTTGTAGCTTAAATTCGTTGTGTTTACTAGATTACTACTTTGCACAGGATATAACAATTTCATATTTAAATATAAATGGGGAGTTTGAAAAGAAAAATGTCTTTAAATAAAGCAAGATCTGAAAGCCAACTATTTTAAAAACTCTTTCATTTTTACCCACCCTGCCTAGATCCCTATGGAGATCGGAGAAGCTGGCTCTCTGAAGAAAGGAAATTTGATAGAAAGGGTTGATACGTTTTCCCACTTCGCTAAAAATAGTTTTGCTTGTCACTTCAAAAGCAGACAAGTGGGGGGTGATATAATTTCATTCTGTTAGTCTGCCATTTATACAAGTTAATTGTTTTGTCCAAGAGTTAGAATAGATGTTTTAGTTGAAATTATTCCGTGAACAATTTCTGCCGTGGCAAACTTTCACTTTAAAGCACAGAGCGGTACATACACCGCTATTTGCCCCACAAGCTTGTTTGAATCAGACATGTTTCATCAAAGAGTACCTGATCTCGGCCTTGTATACAAATAAAAACTTTGCCATACAGTGCAGGTGGTACTGTTTCCCTGCCAAACATATAGGGAGCTTACCATCGCAAGGCAGGTCTTGTTCGAAATGCCATGCAGAACTCAACCTCTTACAGGTGACAAACCGACTTTAATGTTAGGCATCTTTACAGCCTGTTGGAGAGGGATGACAGGCTTCATTTTCTTTTGCAAAATAATTCCAGCTTCATGTAATCCTTCTTCCTTCCTTCACAGTATATTTTTGAAAGTATTTTTCTCCCTTGATCCGGAGCATAGAAAACTCTTTCAAGATTTACATTGCTAGGTAGGAGTTTTGTATGTTTATGACTTCTATCACATAATTTTTCTTTTAAACTGTGTGCTTACATAAAGGCAAGCTGGAAAATTGAGTGTTTCTAAAAGGCTGCCTGACAATCAAGGTAATGTAATATTTTCCAGCAAGAATACCAGATCTATGTCGTGTGTGATTTAACCAGCAGTTTCTGCATGAAGAACAGTGTTCACTTTGTTTATTGGAGGATTACTGAAAATCCTATAATTCATCACTAGTCTGTCAGAAGCAAGGTTTGGCTGATTTAGTGCCTCATTCGGAATTGAAATGTACATATTTTACCTTAAATGTTGAGTGTTCTGTTTCAAGTCCTACATTCTAGCTTTGTGTAGAATACAAATAGCCTTAGTATATATTTTTGCAAAATGACAAACCATATTAATGAAAGAAGATGCTTTGAGGCATGTTGCTACGAGGTTAAAATGTACTGCTTACTTATTATAAAGCTGTTTTTCAAAAGAAAATAACTGTTTGGACTGTATGGTTATTACAATGAATGATGAGGGTCTGTAGTACTTTTTCACACATAAACTAGTTTGTGTAGCGTTAGAGATCTGGACTGGTTGATTTAAGAAGAGTAAATGCTGGTATTTAATACCCTGTTTCTTACATCAGTTACAACTCTTGCATCTACTTGATACCTCAGCATGTTAAGTGGTAAGTATAGGCTGCTAAGAATCAAAGACATTTAAAATTTCTGCTTCCTTAAAATCCTCTTGGCTCTCCTTGCTGTCTGCTGGCACTTTGGTTGCATGGTATAAGCAAGGCAATAAACAATCATGGCTGCCTGTATGGCTGTTTTATCCAAAGTTACGTTTTCATCTTCCATAACATCAGAAGCTGCATTATTCTGATTGTGGAACAACTGGGTTGCATAGGTCTTATGAACTTGTAGATTACAGCTAAAACCCTGCTTGAAGCTGAGGCAGATACCTGCACAAGCATTTTGACTAGAGCATAGTTTGTTGTATGTGCAGATTACATTTCCTTATGGCAAAGGCTAAGAGATCAGATATAAACCATGTGCAATTTTCCCCTTCCCTGTTTTTGGTTCTGTTGCTGTCAGTCTGCTCTCAGAAACAGTGACTGGGGAAGCTTTGGGTTGGCTTATATTTCCTCACATGTGCTACCAGGAGGCTGAATGACTTTCTAGAATTAGATAGCAAGCTGTTCTTTCAAAAACAGTAGTTAATGAAATGACTCAGTCTGGCACTATACAGCACTTTACAGCTGCAACAAATGAGTTGCAGCTAATAGCTTTTCCCAGATATTAATTAAGAAATTGAAAAGCTCCAGGAAGAGGATTAGCCATCCGACATTTAATTATTCTTGTAGTTAAAAAGTATTTTACCCAAACATCTCTCATTCTTGCCTGTAAATTAAGCTATTAGTGTATTCCTTTAAAAATAAACTCAATGCTAGTGCTCACGCAGACTCAATCTTTTCAGCCTGGGATTAAAAATAAAACAATGTACCACTTCACATTATGAATATCCTTGAGCAAAGTAGTTGTGCACTTGATGTTGTATATCTTATCCATCAATGGCTTTCTAATTGGGACCACCAAATTATATTTCAAATGCCACGGATTATTCTCGTCTTTAACTCTTTTTTCATCYGTCTTTTAAAGACCTTTCCAAGACTTGGCTTACTTTTAACCTTCACTTCTCTCATCTGTGAGAGTGAGGTTAGAGTAGTTGAGGCTACGCAGGCTTAGGTGATATGGTTAAAGGAGATTATGGTTATACTAGACAGGTGGGTTGGTGTTCTGCTGACAACTTCATTTACCAGCTGGCTTCCTGTTTTTGCCCCACTGGGACCTCTTTTCTCTCTACACATATACCACTATATCTAAGCTTTTCTCCTAGAGTCCTGCAGTCCCTCCATATCCAAGCTCCCCATTCTCTTCTGAAGACTTCTCCAGACTTCCCCAGGTCCCCTGCCTCCCCTTTGCCTTCCTGCCTTTCTTTTTATTCATCTCTATATGGAAGTTCTCCCCTTTGTTTTTTGGTTTGCCAGAGCAAAGTTGCAGCACATGCTGCTTGGCAAGGGGCATGGCTGATCAGCCAGATGTGGACCTTACAGCTGGCAAATGTGCCCTTCCTCACTCACCAACCAATCTCTACTCTCCAGTCAGGAGATTTGCATGCTTTGAGAGCCTTGGGCTGAACACCACAGCCTGCCTCTCCATTGTGGTAAGGCAGAGTTTTAACTTTGTGGCCCACACATGTTGTAGGTCTGAGATGTGTCTGTTTACTTAACGAAGAAACAGTGAATGATAGGAGTAAACAAGATACCTTTAAATACTATGTGTCATTTCTGGTATAGTTGGCACCTTGGTTTTACTGTCTTTGCCAGTATTAAATGTTATGACAGGGAAGCCAGGGTAACACATGTTTCTGCCATCCCATCAAACTCAAAATACAAAGGGCTCTGAAAAAATCACTGTGCTTTGTGAACAAGAGCCATTGTTCCGGAGACAGCAAATTGGAAATCAGTATTTTGCGGTGACCAGGGCTGTTGACGGGCTCAGTCTTTGGAACAAAAATGCACGCAGTGCTACCCAGAGCTGGGGAATACGGGAGTCACCAGCAACTCCCAGGGCAAAACTTCACACTTGTGCTTTCTTCCTCTCCTTTCTGGCCCAGAGATCAGCCACACCACAGTTACCATCATTGTCTTGGTCTAGTTACACAGGTCTTTCTCCAAGCCCCCGTCCCCATCTCCCCCCACCCCTTCTCCACACCTACTTTCCTTTGCTTCCGCAGAAACAGACGTATTGTCCCAGGGGCAGCTTCTGTGTAAGCGTTAGTTAAGAGTGCGGGTCTGATGTCTTGGCTCATTAAAGGAAATGGAAATCCCATCTCACCGAAGTCATAAACACTCACCTTTGTGCTGGGTACATGGTCACTACCAGTGTTTTAGCATGAAACCCTTAACTTCTTTCTTAAGTGGCTTTTAAGGTCTGAAATACGGGATCCAGAATGCTGTTTTATTAACTTTTTGAGCGAGTTTTCAAAAAATTACTTGAATTTCTACATTGTTGAATATCTCTTAAAAGATACGTGCTTAAAAGATACTGGAGGAATGGGACTGGAGAGAGAAAAATTCCAAATTAGTATTTACTGTGTGCATATTTATGCACATACAGCATACTCCTACCTATGTTAACACTCTCTTTACAGTATAATACAGACTATTTGTCATTCATACACAGTCCAGGTTTCCAATTGCCTGCAAATAATGATCAATTCTGTTGACGCAGTCAATTTTGAAAGGCAACATGCATTCAAAATGCTGGAGATAAGAGATGCAAGTGTTCCTGCTACTTCTGTGGCCACTGTGAATCTCCAGGATCAAAAGGTTCCCTATTTGAAAAGGTTCACYCATTTCTATTTTTGAAGGTCTGCAGAGTGGCAGTCTCGGTTTTAAGTTCAGTTAGGAGATTGTTTAGTATGTAGGTAATAACTCTTCCATAACACATGTCTCCAGAGCTGTTGTTTACACATGAGCAAAGTTACAAATTTTTAAAAATGAAAAGAGACTTGAAAATGTAGCAATGTCTGTTTATAGATTTAACAATGTTAAATCCTAACAGTCAAGCAACATGACTAGTAGATGTGAGAAATAACTTAATCTACATTGTTTGCTTGCAAAAACTATTGCAAAAGATTTTAGGGAAAAATATTTTACTCTTATGATTGTACAAATTCAAGTCAACTTACTTTGGTCAATGAATCTTGATTTTCTTCAGGTACATAAAATGTACAGCYCATCTCTGCACAAATGCACAATTCCTAAAACAACCAAGTTACTGTTTAAACAGCTAGTATAAATAATGAACCACTCCATTACCAAGAATATAAATAAATGTAGACAAGTAAGGGTTCTCTAGAGCTGAAAGTTTAGGTTATGCAAAAACTTTGACAGCTGTAATTTGTAGGTCCTTGTAGACTGAGGGGTGCGAGTGATGTAAACTCTGGAAAGCTGACATTTAATGTATGTCTATTTTGTCATTTTGCCAAAAGGCAGGACTTCACTGTTATGTTTCTTTTGCTGTGTACAAATTTTGAATAGGGCAACATCTGGCAGAAAAAATTCCACAAAATGCATTAAGCTTTGCAGTGCTGTAAACAGAGCACAGTGCTCTACTGCATGATGAGTGATGAATCAACATTTTAGAGAAGTCTGGTCATAAACATCTTTTCCCTGGATAAAACCAAGAAAGAAGAAGAATAAGAGAGCAAAAGATATTAACTGAAATTTCTTCACATGTTGAGATTTAAAGTTAATTTAATACTAAAAGCTGGTTGAGTCAGAAGTGTGCTTCTAATTAGACTATAATCTAAAAAGTTTGTTCTTTCTTATTCTTAGCTAGTTGAAGAGATGTAAGGTCTTCGGATCTGAGCCTTTAAGTCCCCATGTCTAAGGACGTAAATGGAAGCAGCTCAGTTCTCCCCTCTACCCTGAAGTAACCACATACCTGTAACTTCAGTGAACCACAGTGGAAAATGGCTTAACCAACACCTCAGAAATCCGGTTAATTTTGGTGAGAACATAACTTTTTAAGACGTAACTTTAAGCCAGCAAATTTAAATATTTTCACTAGGGTTAGTGCAAGTCCTTTGGCTTAAATTGGTAAAGTGAAAACATGAGTAAAGTTAAGAGCTTTCCTTGGGGTGGGGGAGAAGGGGAGACAGAGGGAGAGAGGAAAAGAGGGAGAGATGGAAGGAAAGAGAGAGTGGGCAGACTGACCATGACTACACCAAGGTGAAATGTATCCTTGGTCCAGGGAATTTTTTAAATAAACAGAGAGTGGTTCATCTTTTATGGCTCTTGTCCAGAATATTTACAGAAACACTGTAGTCTATACTGTCAGTTAGTCTGAGAATATGACTACACAAGCAACCATAAACTACCCAGGTGCTGTGCTACGTTACTGAGTGAAGGTACAGAATTAAAGCAGGGCGCTCTTCTTAGCTGCCTGTTTTGAAACACTCACAGTGCGAGTCTCTGTTAGTTCACAAGGCTGGGTTTTTTTTTTCTCCATAAATGTGGTATTTTTTTCAAACTGCCTACTTTGATTAGACTGCTGAACCTTCACTTTATTGCAATACAACAGTGACATGTCTCAACAGCAAGCAACTCTGCAGTTTCTGAATAGACTGTCCACCCATGTTTGTTGGGGTAAGGATTGCCACCTAGGCATTCACCCTTGTAGGAAAAGAACAGCTAAGTGGGGAAATGCAAGTGGGAAGAAAACAGTAAGTTTATTAATGGCTCTATTAATTCTAGTGGTATCAGGGATTTTGAAAGTGCTTCTGAACGGTAAGTAGCAACTTCAGACGTCCTTTACATAAGCAAAGGTCAATGTGATGGTGATACGCCCTTTGATTCTTCATTTCCAACAGCAGCATGCCTTACGGTACACACAGAAGAGACAAAGCTCGCTGATACAGTTTATCTGCCTTACATCTGCCATTGGGAAGCTTTCTGCAGGCTACCTGGGGAAACTGCAGCTCCAGGCAGCAGGGGTGGAAGGTGCCAAGAGGTATGTCTGTGGTGTTGCTGCCCTGCTGCAGTTCATGCAGGAAAGGGCAGTGGCTCTCTCGCTTCAGGCTTTCTTCTCTACTGCCTTTGGGATTCGGGCTGCACTTAAAACTCAGGTTGCAGAGACTGGGTTTTTTCGCATTGTACGTTGTGGCTCATACACACCCCCAGCTTACTCAAAAATGTTACCCTGTGTGTGTGTTTGTATGGCACCTTCTACGGAGCTGATCTGGGGAATTATTTTCACTATCAGAATTTCTTAATTATTTCTATGCATAATAAAAATAATGTCTAATGACCTCAACCATAGCTAGGGGATCACAGGTACAAACAGGAGGTAAAGCATTTTTGTCTCTGTTTATCTGGATTGAAATCAAGACTTAAAGGTGAAAGAATGGCTGAGACAAGAATTACTACACCAGGTTTCCTGACAAGCTGCAGCTTGAGGTGAATGGATGAACTCTGATTAATGCCCCTATTCTCCCCATGAAGAAAAGAAAAAAACATTTGCTAACAAAAACCTGAACACTCTCTTAGGTGTAGTGACTGCTTTCTGCTAATCTAATAAAAAACACATTTTCAACTGCTTGGGATCTGTAAACATTTATGTCTTAATCACTTCTGGCCTACAGTATTTGAGAGACAATATAAATACAAGTGCTTTTCTTAAATTGTCTTATTTTTGAAAACTTTGAAATCTGAAAGAAACTTTTTTTTCTTAATACATCTTTTTCTAGGTGAATGTGAATTTTTTAAACTACTTTGAATTTCAAAGGGTTTCTCACTTGTACAACTTACACAACACTTTATTCTCCTGTCCTAAAGACATGCTTCTGTAGGCCCAGTACACAGGGTATAGCAAAGAATTAACACATGAATTTTTGACACAAGCCTAGTTGTTTCTATCCTTGAGTCCTGTAATCATCTTCAAATCAGTTATGCATAACTTTGACTCTTGAAAAGGTTTCGCACAACTGAAATATCCGAAACTCTCAGAAAACTGCAGTGTCTAATACTACGAAAAAGGCTGAGGTAATGCTGAATTGAATAATTTCATTCCTATTGGTACTGAATTATAATTTAGTCTCCAGACGTCCTCCAAGCAAGTCTTAAGTTTTGATCAGCCTTTTTTATATTCCAGTTGGCTGAAGTGGGATGAGTAGTAATTACAGCCTTTGTTCCCGCTGCTGTTTGCCAACCTGTGCTCAGTCTCCCTGAGCTCTTTCTCTCGCAAACCTTAGCTAGAAAGTCTGTGAAGGAAAATGTCAACTTAACATAAAGGCTTCACCTTACTTTATTTTTCTGTGTTAAGCATTACTGCACCTAAGCAGCTTCTTTTGAATGCTTAGTCACTGGAATGTGGGAAAACTACAGAAATTCTATCATACTTGTATCCTGTAATAAATAATTTTGCTCAGAATACCTCATTAGGCACACTTTTGCAGTTAACTGACATAATTGGATCTTAGACTAACCTGGCTGATGTAATAGTTGTAGTTGATATGCTAGCACTTTGAGGTTGGTGTTGAGTGTTAGATTCTTTATTTGAAAAGCAAAATGCATATGAATGTGTTCGGTTATTGACTTGTTTGTTATCATTGTACTGGAGCTCTATTAATAGTATTGTTATAAATCTCTTTTAAAAAAATAAATTAGAAGTATAGCAATCAGAATGCAATAAATCAGAATGTGATACACCCTTTTGTGCTAACTAAAGCAGCAAGGGGCTGTTGCTCAAGTCACATTTTACCATAAATTGTAAGTCCACTAACAATTACCATTTTATGACTCTGGCCAATAAGGTCACTTCAAATCTGCTTAAAAGCCTTGTTACAGTAACATAATACAGTATATATGTTGCCTCTTGTTTATGAAGTAGTTTTTGTTTAGTCCTGCCAAACCAATGCGGTAGCCTTTGTCTCATGGGAAGTGATGGGTAGAAGGGTGAATTATGGTAAGGAAATTCAGTCCTTCTGTGACTACTAAAAGCTGAGTTGCTATGCTGTGGCAAGGATATGTGTTCCTCAAAGCTGACTTTTGCAGTCTGTGAATCTCTGTCATTATCATTTAATTTTACTTTTGCCATTTTGTAGAACTTTTCCTGGAAAGGGATTTATGCCAATTAAGGACTTCATTTGTTATTGTTCTTTTCTCAAACTCTTATTAGCAGTTGTAAGCATGCAAGAATTGCAGTGCCAGATACTCAGTTCGGACCTGTCTTTCAATTTCTGCATGAGCTGTGAAATTTAGATTCTTTTCCAGGTTTTGGAGGGAGGGCTTGGATTTTTTGTATACTTATTTTTGTGCAGAAAAGGAGAAAAATAGGAGGGAGAAATATGTATATGTAGTGCAGCCTGTTTTGTTTCCTTTATATGCAAAATAAAATTTTTTTCTGTTCATTTATTATATTTAGATTGACATGTCATGTTTGTGTGTTTAAGTTTACCACTGCTTCTCTCTGGTATATGTTGTGTTAGTGAGGCAAGTATAAGGAGAAAATGGAGTTCATTTTCCTTGTGTTATAACTAAGATTTCCTGCATTAGCAGTTTGACTGGCTTTTAGTTTTACTGGAGATAGGTAAGTTTATAAATATACAGAGAATTTTCTTTTTTGAGGAATAAAGTAATTTACTGTTCATTTTTTTCCAAGTGGGAGAAAATGCAAATAATACATAATTTCATTTAATTCATTTAATAATAAACAAAATGAAAATAAATATTCTTAGAATATGTTTCAGGTATGACTTTGACTATCCTAGGAGGCATCTTAATAGGCTTTTCTAATGATATTTTTCTTCTGAAAAGTCATACTAGCAGAAACGATGTCTCTGCCATATTGCATAGTCAGGAGATACTCATGGACAGCCAAGTAACTAAGCAGAGCACTTAATAACTTATTATCTGTACAGCGCTTACTTTATCAAATGAGTGAGGTTAGGTATTTCAGATTAATATATACAAGACAGAATACAGAGACAGAGCAGAGAAAAACTAGCCAAGAATGACAAGGTCGAGGGCAATATATCAATTGGTTGGCTTTCTGGGTCATAGTAGTTTTAAATATTTGAGAAGCCATTCCAAGAGTAAAACAGACTTCTTTGTTTTGTTTTAGATCTTTGACCAGATCTTATCTACATTCACAGAGCTGGACTGTAAATCACCGAGTCTCTTTCATGTTGGCTGCTTTGTAGAAAACCTAAGAGGCAGTAAGTAGTAGACGTAGTGGAAGATCCAGAGAAGCTCTTGCTAGTTGTATTCTTAATTTCATGTCTAGTGATAGAAAGTGCAGCGCATGCAAATAACCACTCCAGTCTTTTGAAAGATGCATTTCTTCAGTGCCACAGCAGACAGCTAATGGTTAGGTTGTGGTTAGCATCTCACTTGGTGCTTTGAACAGAATTCCCTAATATTTCCCAAAGCATGGGAACATGCATACATACCAGGAAAAAGAACCTCCCATACCTTTAGTAACACAGTAACTGCTGCCTACTGCAGATTTAAAAATTTGGCTGTAGTTGAATTTTGTTATAGGAAGATGTAGATTCTCACATACCCCCAGAGAGTGAGGAGGAAACAGCTGGATGCTCACTAAAAAAAAAAAATGTTGTAAATAACAAACATTTTAAAAAGGTAAGCGCTGAGAAATTAATGCCTGATAGTACTAGAGAGGAAAAAGCTCTGTTTTCATGAAACTGGTGGCAGATGTAATAAACTTTCCTGGTCTTTGGTAGCATGATAGACCACCTCTGCCCACTTTAATGATGGCACCTCTGTGACTGCTAGCAAAGATAGCTAGTGGTTGCTAATTTTTATGGTAGTCTTTTGTCATGTAAATGTTATTTACTGCAAATGAGGCTAAGCCCCCAGGCAACCATCAGATGACTATTTTTATTGCTGTGGAGCTTTGTCAGGTTAAACTCAAGCAACTGGGCTTATTTCATAACAGGAAATCTATGCTTTTGATGGGAAACAAACTGTTGGCCTCCTACTAATGTTGACTAGTGTGGGCAGCAAAACGGTCAGATGAGTGAGAAGAAATGCACTCTGCTTTGAAGTCATCTTGCCAGCCAACTGTCTTGTGTTGTTGTGATTTTCCCTTTTCCACCCTGCTTGACTGGGCATGCCACTGTCAATCCTACAGCTTGGCTCCTTTTGGTCTTGACTGAGCCCCTGATCTGTGCATGCTGAGCTCAGACTGCTGTCTTCTCCATTTCTGGCAGTTCCCTCTCTCAGTCAGCTGCTGTGCCAAATACCGCAGATCACAGCCTGCGCAGAACGAGCTGGTAATTATCTGACAGGCTCCGTACCAGCCAGACCTGGGAAATTCACATAGTGCAGGGAAAGTGGTTTGACTACGTGTGCAAGTAAGGATGGAAAGATTTGATTCTGCTTCTATTTTAATACCGGATACTAATACTAACCCAGTTAGTATTTTAGAATATATCCAGTATTAAGAATAAACAAGAGCATTTGCAGTTTAAAAGTTGCCCATTAAGCTCAGCAGTGTTCTGTCTTTCCATTGTTCAGTAAGTGCCAACTATGCATAGATTGCTTCCATGCACATCACACAACATGGGACACCTCCATTGAAGCTTCATTATAAACAGAAGTCTTAGATTCCTACAAGTACGTAAAATCATGTAATTTCTTAATGTTATTCTCTGCTATAACGGCTGCTTTGATTGCTGTGTATACAGATGTATTCTGATTCTAGCATCCTTTCCTGCTTATTAGAGTTGGCAGTCTTTTTCTATACTTTGAAGCTAATGTAGTTTTAAAGCTGTCCATAACTAACATGAAGGCAGGCAACTGCTTATACATTTAAAACAATTTATTTGGCAATTGCTCACACTCTTACAAAAAGTTCATATGTGAGGACATTTAGATTGGCACGGTTGGCTTTTGCTTGCAAAACTCTATGGTAATGTATAACACAAGTAAGTAATACCTGCACAAATATTTGCTTAAGGATAATGAAAACCACAGCTGTCCACTTTGATTAAGTAAACAGTGGTTGCAAGGGAATGTATCAAATATAAAAGTAACATTTGGATCTGAGCAGAATACCTGCTATGTATATTTTGAAATGTTGAAACATAATAAAATGCACGAAAACAGAATACAAGTATGTCCCAATTTTAATTCTCACTGTGAAGAACATTCTTCTTCCTTAAAACACAATCTTTTTCAATCCCAAAGCTGAGGGATCTGCATTATGGCTCAGAAGTATTAGGAATGAAGACCAGCATGTTTGGCAGTTGCTTGGAGTAGCTGTCGGCTTTTGTGAGCTTCTCACTTCAGGGGTGGAACCAACCAATTTTCCAGCAGTAAATGCTGCTGGTTCCATACAGCTTGTTCCACTCCCATCTATGATTATGACTGCAATAGTTTACTCACTGATGTGAGCTTTTTGTTGCATTTGTTAAAAGGCTATCGCTTCAAGTGAGTGCTTTTCTGAAAACACGTCTATGAAATCTCAGCTGTGGTTTTATGTGACTTTCAGACAAGATTTGTTCAATATATAAGTAAGAATCAGAGGTCACGGCTTAGTGCCACGAGTTAACTTTGCAATCTAAAATTAGGTTCTGTGTGTTTTTTCTCGCTTACATGTCATGAAAACAGGTGTTTTACAGCCACCTGTATTTTTGATGATGTAGAAGCAAAACTGGCCCATGTGAAGAACAAAAAACTATGTCAGTCCTGCCGTCACAGTAACAAAAAGGTGGGAAAGTTTGTAGTTTGCAAAATAGGAGTTTATACATGCAAGATTCAGAGCTCTTTGGTGGGAAGATGCAACTTTGAATGTGCACTGCACTTTACACAAGTGTTGCTTTCAGGACTCATTAAAATGGCAGTGTGGCAGCCTTGAAGGCTGCTGCTGAATCGAAATTGTAATAAAATGGTGAAGGCTGATCTTGTGATTAGCATCAGTTACAATCATTAAACTGGATAATGAGGAATGGTAGTGGGAGCTCAGGAAATCCCTGCCTGGCTTGGGGAAATATGTAGCAGTTGGGTGGACACTGCCAACTGCTTTGAGCCCGCCTGCTAGCGAGTGCATGCCTGGCTGTCCTCTGCACCGCTGGGTTAAGGAAGCCACTCCTTGCTTTGCGTGCAGGCAGATGTGGCAGAAAGGGTCTCCTATGCATCGTTATGTCATTTGGAAATGGCCGTATTGGCTAGTGTCAGCGGGACTGTGACCATGTTTTCATTTAGTTCTTTCACTGTCCACCCACTGAAAATGGCATGTATCCACATCTGGAAGCACTCTGCTCACTCTGTTTTCCACCTCAGGGCTCTACTCTTTTTTTATTATTGTTTTTGAGAAGAGTATAAGCAAATAATATCCCATCTCTTTTCATGCAGAGAAGTGTTGCTTGGCTCTGTTAATTAAAGACAAATAACAAAGAGCAACTGTATCAAAGTCCACTTACACATCCGAGCTATTTTTTTTCCCCTGTAGCAGTGAAGGTAGTTTAAACAACAGGAGAAGCAGAAATGGGAATTTCTTTCAGAGCAGACAACCATTATGACTTCACTGTATGCATTCAGTTGTAATCGAAGAAGTCAAACAGATTCTGCAGTGTGAAGAAAAAGATTTTTCCTTTCTAGACTGGACAACCAGCTCATTAGCAGAAATATTGTGTGGTTTAGATATTTACTCTCAAATGAAGAAATATAAATATTATTTAAACTTTATTATTGATGTTATTTAAATAAGTAACTCCATATAAATAACTGTGAAAATATAGAAAAACCTACTAAAACAAATCAATAAGATATTTTTTAAACTTCCAGTTAGAATAACTGGTTTGCATTTTTCAATGGCTAAAATGTAGATCAGGTGTTAGTTTCCTTTACATCCTGGAATCCTTTCTTATCTTTGTCCTCCATTTTCTACACACACAGACAAATGTGCACGCATGCACACACATACACCCTCTGACACAATGATGTTTAGCCATCAACAATATTTGATCTGGTCACAAGTGCTGGGAGTGCTCACTTGTGACTTGCCTGGCCACACCACCTGCACACTGACTTGCTCCCTCCATACTTTCTCCAAGGCCGTCAGTACAAGCTGAACTGTTAGTGGGGAAGAGGAATTATTCTTTTTTTGTGTATATAGACCATAACTAATTACTCATTATAAAGAGTAGAAAATTAAGAATTTTAAGCGCTTGATCTAGAAACCAAGATACTTTGCATTAAAAAGAAATTTGCCCTCTCTAAGAATTGAAACTGGTGTATTTAACATTATGCCAACTGGTCATGAGCAAAACCTATAGTAAGAAATAATTTTGACTAATGAGCAGCTGCTTCTCTTTGAACACAGTATTTGGTGCTACATATTAGCAGCGTAACTTTGTCAAATCATGTTCTAATATGACTTAGTGGAGACAAATCCCAAGTGGGTAGGTAGAGCTCTAGGTAGCCAGAAGCATACTTTTCTATCTGCTTGGGTCTTTTAAAGAATTGTGATGCTTGGTGATAGGAAAGAACATTAGCATCTATTTAATGATTTTATTTAAGGATGAATATTGCCCTATCATTGGCTCATTTGCCAGCCTTGGTTTCTTAGAATATTGATAACCCAGGCCTCCTGCCTGAGTGCCCAGGTTTCTCAAATTAGTGTTTAGTATTAGGCACTGGGGTTTGAGAATTAATTATTCATTGGTCTCCACTGTATCCTTTCTGTCAGGAAGATAGTTATAATACTTACCCATAAGTACTTTTATCATTCAAAAAATGCTCTGATTAATATGAACGTGCTATTTACTCTCACTATTCTCCTGAGAGCAGAGTGGCTGGCTATAACCGCCCTACCTTCCAAGACTGGTGCTGCAATTCCTGCTTTTGAAATACAATTAGAGAGTGAAAACTAAACAAACTGTAGGAAGGTTTTTTCACACTTGCAGTAGTTCCACTGCCTGTAGCTGTCAACCCAGTCAGAATAACATTAGGATAGGTAATAGCAGCTTCTACTGTATTCTGTTACACTCGGTTGTGATCTGTGCTGTTTCTATATTGCCACCTAGACTGAGGGAGATTAATGTTGCTTTTTGTTTCAAATATAGGAAAGCATTTAAGAGTGTGCTTAGAAATAAGCCCATTTTCAAGTGTCTCTCTGACTAGGAGCGTTTTTCTGAATTGGAGTCTTAAAGATTTCAGCCTAAGGCTGCAAACAGGACTGGCATTTTTGGATTCTAAATTATTTTTCAGAAAAAAAGAGCACTGTGAAAATCGTTGTTTATCCCAGTTGATGGAGTGTTATACTCATAAATCATGATTATTTTCAACCTTTTGGTTGAGACTATTTTGTTTTCACAGCCAGAAGCAGTAAAATAATCAATCACGTAATAATGCCATGGATAATTATCATGTTGCTTGGTGTTCTTTGAGCTACTGCAGGTGTGTTCAGAGCCTCTATTGGTTGTGTTTAAACTGTGATTTTACAGCTGAGGTGGTGAAGAGCTTTGGAATGTACCCACAATTGCTTTACTTTTTTTCTACCTTTTTTTTTTAGCATAATGCATTACCAACAAAGATCATTTGTTATGAAATCCAGAATGACTTGTGTTTTTTCCATGGTTCAAGGCTTTTATGTGCTCCTCGGTGTATTGACTTGGACTGCTCAACATATAGTTGTACAGAAAAGCTATGTTTGTGATAGCTAGTAGACTTAGTTCCATTGTTGTTAAATTAGAAATGACATTGAAATGCGTTTGTGGTTTAAAAAGCCTCAAGTATTTTACACTGTAAATACCATGGAGTTCATTCTTATTTATTAAACATTCAGAACAGTTTTATTGGCATAATTACATCTTAATTTGTTTCCAAATAGTGCTTTAATTTTTGCCTTTCTTTACTAGGAGCAAAGCTAGTGCTCTGCAGTGACTGCAAGGTTTCTCTGCCGCAGTGTGCAGGAATAAGGTTTAAGTCTGGAATTCCATGATCAGTTGAAAGTGGCATAAATCACCACAGTCATCAAAAAACTCTCTCCCGCCTTTTCTCTGCCCCAGCTTCTTGCTTCCGTGCTGCTCCCTTCCTTGTGCTGACTCAAACACTCATGCAGCTGCACTGGGAACCACATCAGGGAGCTAACCTTTCCCCCTCTCAGCCCCTGGGCAACTGAGGTACAAAAGATTAAGGGATATTTACTGCAGACATGAGATTTGGGTGCCCACATGCTTTTGAAAATCCTGGTAGACATCTGTCTGCATCTTTTGGCATCAAATACTTCTAGCAATCTGGCCTAAGGTGACTTGGCCAGGACTTTGCAGGAAGTCCTAAGAATTGAAAATAGGATTTGGATATTCCTTCATGCAGGCTGGGTTCCCGTTTAATGATCTCCACTCTGTGTTGTAAAATAAGAGGAGCTGAACTTTATTGTAACTTTATCAAAAGAGCGTTTTGGCTGTGAATTAAGAGAATCATTTGTAATACACAACTTATCATCTTCAGAAATTGGTTGTGCACTGAAAATGGTGACTTAAAGTACCTTCTTTTCCATGGGTGCTGTTTGTTTTACTGTAATGTTGCGACAGCTGTTAATGAAGGTTCCTCTGTGAATGAAATCTGAATAAATCTTTATCTTTGATTTGTGTCACTAACATTTCTGAACTCTCATTTTAAGTGGCAATTATGAGTTGCAGGAGGACGTGTCTAAGTTATTTAATAGCTAAGTTCAATGATGAGGGATGTATAATGAAAGGGTAAAGATTGACAGTGCAATTGAAAATGCAACTGTGTGGTTAATGTAAAATATGCATTAACAGTATGAGGCATTAATATAAATCAAAGAATTCATTGAAGTCTGTGTTTGAATCCCTGGTAATAATATTTTAAATGACTTACCTGATTTTGCTCTTTTCACACTGACTTCATAGTAGTTGGTGAGGCGCCTGGCTGACGACTAAAAAGATAAACTGCATCTTCAGTATACTTTTTTCTGTTTTGGAGGTTCATTGCAGCTCTGTGTGGAAATCAAGAATCATTCCTTCTCTGCAGTTCTGTTCTGATGGCCAGCTGATTTATTTTACTGTGTTTTAGCATGGTTTGATGGTAGGTTAATAAGGATTGTTTTATTAAATGAGGAAGTTCCTGCAGGAACCTTGTGGAGTTTGTAAAGCAGCTTTTTCATCATGCAGTTGACTACTAGTTTTCCAAAATAGACAGCTAGTCTATCTTGGATCAGTCTGTGAACACGAACATTCACAGTAACAGAGATGAATGCAATATGCAGATTCCCTCTTTATGCATTTAACTGACAAAAGGATGTCAAAGTATAGGATTTTGAATCTCTGTTAAGATGTGTTTGAGAAATGAGGTCTCACTGTGCAGAATGAAGGTGGTTTAACATTTGTGTTTGTTTGGAATTTTATTTTACATCAATGATAAATTTTCTGTCCAAAACAAATAATGAAGCCCTTTTCATTGCCACAGATCATAAACCTCAGATCTGCCTTTGTCCCCTAGTGCAGTTCCCACATTTTGCAACAGGGTATTTTTCCTGATACTTGCTGAAATGAAACCATTTCAATATAGCTATTAGGTAAAATAGAAAAAAAATTAAAAAGGGGAAAATTCACACTAATGGAACAAGAGGTTTGCTTATGAATTGTGGGAATTTATTCTGTATAACTCAACCCTGGCTCTTGTAAAAGGTTTCTTGTCTGTGTTTTCTACCAGCTTTCTGAAGGTTCTGTGACTTGCAGGCTGGTGTTGGTTTTACCTTAAATATACTTATTTAATGTTATTTTGATGTTGTAACAGAGCAGGCTTAGAAAAGCTTACTCTCTTTCTAATGGTCTTATAGTGAGAGCTTTTTATTACTATGAATTTAGGTGAAAGTAATTTTAAAGAATTTTGGATAGCTAAAGAATAAATTTAAATTAACCAGTTAACATACTATCCTGTGAATAGTATGCTTTGCGAGCTGATAGCAAGCTAAGAAGTGCCTGTTTTTCAGACTTCACAGTTGTCCAAGTAGAGCAACTGCAACAAAAAGTGCAGGTTATTTCCCCACCTTCAGCTATTTTTATGTGAAGCTGCAGCAGTTAAGCAACGTGTGCTGTGGAGGTTCTAATCTGCCATCACTATGAAAGGGGCACGCTGATTTTATGCTACAAACTGCATCTTTTGTAGACTATTCACCACCCTTTACAGGTCTGCCAAGCCCACTCTGCAATTGGTTGCCAGGGGCTGCAGATGTTGGAAAAGAGAAATTTCAATGAAAGGCCCTGATTCAGCAACCCAAGCAGCCTGCCTCCCCCAGCCAAAGTAATCAGATTGGCAGCTGAATCAAAGGGTACAGTGGGCCCTTTGTTTGGGAGCTCCAGAGGTTAGTAATTGACAGAAGGTCAACAAAGTTTTATGAAGAAAAGAACAGAATATTAGAGGGTATTAGGCTGAAGAGAGGGAGTTTGGGAGTTTTATGTTATTGGAAGAAAGTTAGAACCTGAGTCAAAGGTTACAGCCGCAGGAAGCAAAGGTTGCATGTTGCTGTTTAAATCTGAAAATAGTTTCAGCTCCAGAAACAGGATTATTGATGAGTGGAAGGAATGGCTGAACAAAAATCTGCAGTTTCCCTAATTGTAGCTATGTGTAATTGTTAGTGTTGAAGGATTTATTTGTAAGCTTTGGGATTTAACATACAATGGTAGAAGGATGGTTGTTTTCCTCACAGAATCATGAGACTAGAAAAGATCTTAAGAGGTCCTGTTTCACCCTGGGAGAAGAAGCATTAGCTGTATCTGTGCAGTATCATATGCAATAGATGCTTGCCTAATCTGCCACTCTGGAAAATTTCATTCCCTGAGACCTTTGTGTTTGAAGAATGCTAGCTCTCAGTCCCTGCCTAATCTCCTTCAGACTAAGCAGGCGTGGTAGTCATTCATTTTTATTTTTTGTTGGTCATGTTTTGTAGACCATCCTCATGGCACTAGTTGTAGTATTTCAGTTTGACCCACTTCCATCTTGAAATGGAATACAAAACACTGGAGAAAGCACTCCAGGGCCTTACTAGCGTTGAGTAGACTGGAAGGATTACTACTGTTTATGTGTCCCAGTATGATGTTTGCCTTGTTTCCAATAGCTTGAGATTGTTGACTTATGTTCAGTTCTAATCACTGTAAGCCAATTCAATGTTGGCTTCTATGTTGGTTATTACTCATCTCTCTGCTTTATTGTAAATGCTTAAAAATAACCTCTTTGTTCCATTATTTTTCCAGGAATTGAAGTTAAGCTGATGGGTCTATAATTCTCTGGCACTCCTTTTTACTCTTTTTAATAAATAATAGGAACTATTTGTGCAATTTCCCATCTTTTAAGATCTCATCTGTGCTCTGCAAGAACTGAAAGACAGTTATTAACATTGCATGGCATTGCATCAGCCAGCCCTTAACTGCTCTAAATTAATCAGGCCCACTCTGGTTGAAAATACCTGACTTCGTTATTCTCTTCCTGTGTGAGGCTGAGGCCTTGGTTTGCCCCTGGTATCAATTATGATAACTGCCTCTTTGTGAGTGGCTTTTTGATGAAGATTAATGTATTGTTTTCATGTCTGCTTATGGCCATGAGCATTTTGAATTCTGTTTATTGCAATTACCTCTCAAGTAATGAATGATCTGTGAACTCATAGCCATTTCAGAGGGGAAAAAATTAGCTCTTTTATGATGAATGGTGTATGCCCTATGAGTTGGCATTGTGATCAGTTGGGCAATTTAGTTTTCAAATGTGTGAAAGGGCATTCCTGTCTTAATAATACAGGATGTTTTTGCTTTTGTGTTTTGTTGGTCATTGGTGCCTAAAACAGACCAGTGGGGCTACCTGCATGGGACCTTGTCAGTAAGCAAATCTTCCTCATACTTTCAGGAGAAGGGAATTGACAAAAGAAGCAATAATTATTTATATTCAGTTTGGAAAAGGATTTTCTATACTGCTTGTTTTCTTGCTGCAGTTTACTATAGTAAGTCAAAGGAACACAATGTATTTTGTACATCAGAAATGTGGAACACTGACTTTAAATATGGTTTCTCTTTTGGAGTTGGGATTCTCCTTAAATTGAAATAGCTTCCTTTATTGCCCTGGAAAGTTAAGAAATCCTTTTTGTGTGGGTGAGCAGTTTAAAAGAGGTACTATTTACAGCATCTGCATTTTACTTGACTGTGTGGTCCCTGAAAAGAGGGGTATTACTGGGGATCTGACATGTGGCACATCTGGCACGTACATTCTCCCATACCGGCAATTGGCATTCAGGCTGAGTTCTGGTTATGTTGGTCTTGTCTGGTCACGCAATGTGCAAGAAGGACGGACACTGGTGATCTTTTCTAGCTGACGCTATCACTGCAAATGTAGATTGAAGAAGTGGATGTTCAGAAAAAAGCTGTGATATGTTTAATGTCTGAGCAGAGAACATATGCAAAAATAATGTGAGAGTAACCATACTGGAGCAGATGAGAGATCTATGCAACCCTGCGTCTTGGCTCTGATGGCAGCAAAAAGGAGATGCTGAAGTAAAAGTGTAAGAAGAGGTCTGGCATACATAGTACTACTTTATGCTGGGTGTTTACCTAACCTCCAGCCATTTTGAGCTCAGGGACTTCCTTGCCCGCATAGGATTTCTATGAATTAATTAGGTCTGAATGGATTTTTCTCCATGAACTTGCTCAGTCTCACCTGTAGCCCACGTGAACTCTGCCCCCAGCCTAACTGCATCTTGTTCGAGAAAACTTTACCTTGTTTTAGCTTTTTTTTGAAATTGCTTTTTACTGTTTTTCCCCTCATACTGCCATTTCTTTTACCGAGATACTGGTCCATCCTCCCTAAGACTCTCATGACTCCATAGACCTTTACTGTCATTGATCTCAGCCATCTCCTTCCCAGAGCAACAAATCCTAGCAGCTGTACAAAACCTGGTTTATAACTTTAATTATCCTCACTGCTCTTCCCTGAAACTCTTCCAACTCTTCTGTACCCTTTTTGAGATGAGAGGACCTCAACAGCACACAATGTTCAATGTATGAGAGCAAGCCATAGATTTACACAGCAGCATAATGATGCTTTCAGTTTTACTCTTTATTCCTTTCCTAGAAATACGCAATACTGGCTGGATTTGCTTTTCTTACTGCTTCTGAGAACTGAGCTCAATTTTGATGGAACTAACTATTCTGAGCCCAAGATCTTGGTCCTCAGTAGTCACAGTCAGTTCTGAACAAATCTTGTGTTAAGAATAAGCTTTCCCCATGTTCACCTCTTTCCATTTGTCTCCATTATTCTCAGTCAGGTCTGTCTTTACTCCCATTCCCTGTCTGCTTCACTTTCTTTAGTAGCCTTGAATAAGAGAGTTTGATAGCCTGTATACCCTTTAGCCATTTCATTTTTGTCTTCTCCATTCCAGGAACATCTGGGCCACCCAAAGCTCTCTGCCAGCAACTCTTTCAGGCTTGGACTGTACAAGCCTGTGCAGCTGTTTTCTGTACATACCTGCACAGTTGTCCAGCCTGCTGTGGGGGTTCCTCATACACCAATGTGGATATGTTCATTGAGACACTTTCCAGACACCATGGTGATTGATTTGTCTTCAGTTAGCTACATATTTATGTAGTAGCATGCTAGTTAGCAGACTTCTTGCCAGTGTGCGTTGATAATATCACATGTAAGGTTCAAATACTGAACATTTCTCTTCTTACCAGTTTTTAATAACAACTGTTTTGTGGGTTGCTGTTGTTCTGCCAGTTTTGTGGTTTGCAAGTCTACCTTTTTTCTTAGCATTGTATGACAATGCTGTATTTGTAATAGATATGAAAAAAGGTGTGACTATCTAATATCTTTGTTGCATCTGAAATCAGTTTAATGAACAATTACATCTTTTCTAGCAGTAGCTGCTTACTGATCAAGACTGACAGTGAAAGTTGGACACCTAAAATTACTTTGTGGATTTTTCTCCCCTTCAGGCAGTAGAACAACACATAAAAATGCTGCCAGGAAAAGACAGAGAAAGGAGGAAGAAGAAAAGCAAAATGGGATACCCTTACCAAAATACTGAATAAACAAAGTGGGAAAAGGGACGTAAGTTAAAAATCAGACATGGACAGGAGCACAGTTGTGTAGGGGTCTTCAAACAAGAATAAGACTGCAGAGAGTTGGTGATGGCACATGATCAGGGGTGCATCTGCACTACAGTGAGGGGAATTAAAGAAAAAATGACAACAAGAATTATTATCTGTTAAGGAAAACACCATGGATTTACTCCTAGCAGGAAAAATGTACTAAGTTATTAATGCAAAATCAGAAAGCACTGAGAATAATATTCAACAGGAATGCACAGCTTTTTCCTTGAAGATCTTGACTGCAGGATTTTTTAATTCTGTTTAACTCAAGAGGAAAAGGTTTTATTTGGTTGTAGTGACTTGTTGGTCATCTGATCCAGAAGCATTTGTGGTGTAAAAAACTTAATATTTCATATTGATAATAACTTTTTGGTGTTTTAAGTTGTGGTACAGAAACTTTAGGGTTAAAGCTTGGAATTCCTAATAAATGTGGTCAAAGTGGAATTTTGCAGATTACAGAAAATATACATGTTTCCTTCATAAAAGCAAGGTTAAGTGACAGATCTGTTTTGTATTTATAATTTATAAAGTACACAAAGGATTTTCAATTTTAACTTTGCTTAGTTATGGAGACTTTGCTGGTAGGTGGTGTCTATGGTTTGTAATTGTTCTCTGGTAAAGCACATCTGGAGATTCATGTTTTTTCCAGACATAAACATATCAAGCACGAGAGTGAATCACACAAAACTATTATTGAAACATCTTCAAATCAGCAAATGCTTTTGTTTCTTTCCATCTTTGTTTTGAAAAGCTTTAAAAAATTAAGATATTTTTCTCTTAATCTCTAAGAGATCTCTAAGAGATTCTTCCCTCCCTGGGAAGCAGGGAAGAGAGAGGAAGACATTTCTGTGCTCATTTATCTGATCTTCCAATGTTTTTTCCTGTTGTGAATCCCACTAAATGACTGAAGAAATGGAAGCAATTATTTTGAAGTTGAACATATGGTATTAAACCGAAAGTGCCACTAAGATTTTGGGCAGTTTGGAGTCTGGAGGTCTGAGTTTTAAGCAACCAAGTGTCCCTAAGAATGGGATTCTACAAATGTTTCATCCTGTGAATACTGGTGGATTATGATCACCAGAACAAGCCAAGTGCAGGTGCTTGTGGACTAAAAGAACAGTTGCTTTTCCTACTCTTCTTTTTACTCCAATGTCTCGTCTTGGATTTATCTTCCTTGTGGCCAGTAAATGTTGCTGTCCCGTTCTAAACTCCTTGTGCGACATAGAGGAGGTCAAACAGAAGCAGGGAATAGAGGTGAACTTGCCTTGCTGCTGCTTGGTAAAAATGAGACGTGATGTATCTCTGCTGAAATTTGACAGAAATATCCCTGTCATGCATTCATCAGTTCACGTTGAATCAAACAAATCAACAAAACTTCTGTACAGTAAAAAGCCAGGCACTGAGTCTGCGCCATGACCTTGATTCTTTTCTTCTTTCATAATGTGGTGGCAGATAGGGATAGGGTTACTTGTGTTTCATCACTGTGACTTGCAGTCAGGGTGTTGTTGTAGGGTTTAGTCCGAAGGAGAGGGAACGGGGACAAAAGGAAGAGGGAGAGCTTTTTCCCTAGTTTCATCTTACCCAAAACATTACCATGTACAACCCTAACAAATCTACAACAAAACCCAGATCTTTCACTTTGGATCCTGATGATGTTAGATTTGCATGCTCTCTTGGTGATATGCCAAGGTGACAAGGAATTTGGGTGACTGAATGTAAATTAGGAAATACAAAAATATAAGGGATGTCATTTGAGAAGATTTTTTAGTAAAAGCACCCCAATAGCTTTATCTGATTCATAAGTTCAGCTCTGTTCCTCACAGCATCATATTTTCAAAAGCGAGAACAGACAGGTGAATATTTTATAATGGTCAGGGTTCTGTAAGACCTGCAAAAGCAAAGGAGCATGGAAGTATTGTCTGCTGTCTGCAGCAACTGCTGGCTAGATATTGTTTCTAGCTTGTTCTGGTATATGTTAGACACAAACAAGGAGGGCACACAGAAAGATGTCCGTCTGTTTCATCACCCTTTAGAATACTTGGCTAATGGTTATTATATTTTCATTTCTGGGAGATATCTTTTAGGGACGTGGCTGAGAGTAGGATAAGAAAGCCAGCAGAGATGATGAGTCTGACCTCCGGAAATAGAATCTGAATTACTGTAATGTAACTTCAAAAGCAGATTTATGCCATTTTGTAACTGAGATTGTCAATAAAGCTCAGGTACTGCTTAATTTGCTGTGCCAGCACTGCTTTCAGGAAATGTTTGTGTTCTTTGTAAAACTGTGTGAATTTTATTCTGGTAGGAACTGGAAAGTAGTTTTTAATGCTGCCCATATTTGCCAAGCACAAGGTAAGTCCACAAGGTAAATCATTGTAAAGTTTTCTAATCTGCCATGGATAAATCCTGACCTTGTTAGTAGATGTTTCCTGTGTGCTACTCTGGAACCAGGATCTAGACTGAATGAGTTTGCTGAACTCACTGTCGTAATGCTGTTTAAGAGAAAGATTAACTCAGAACCTCAATTCAACAAAATCTTTTTTTTTTCGCTAGGTGAAATGGAAATTCCAGATTCAAATGACCCCTTAGGTCATGCAGATGGACTTGAGAGACCAATTCCAACACCTAAAGGTAAAATTAATTGTAGTTACTTTTTCTTCCCCCCACCCAAATATAAGCATACTTTAGAAAATACCAGCAAAATTCTGTTGTTATATGTTCACTTGATTTACCTGTGAATAAAACTCTGTAAGAAAGGCAGCCTTGTGTGACTTAATACTTCTGATTCTAAGCAGGGATAGTAAGGTTACAGCAGTCTATAAAAAATTAATTTTTAAGCATGTTCAGTCACCCCACACTGAGGGATTAGATGTTTGACCCAAACACAGAGGGCTATTATTACCTTCCTAGTATATTTTCTGTCACGTTGGTGCCATGAAAATGATTTATTTTTGTATAGTGCCACACTTGGCATCTATAGGTAAATCTTAAGTATTGGTATCTCTAAATATCTTTGGTTTGAGATAACTAAATCTAGCCCATGGCAACACAAGAATACTTACTTTTTAAGTGGCTCTGAGCATTAGTGATTTTTTTTGAAAGCAGACTGTAATGACAGAATTTCTAGTAACTTGTTAGTTAGCATAAGTTTTTATGATACTTTATCACTTAAACTATAGATCCAAATGCTATTCTTGGATCTGAAAATGCACATATTTACTGCAAATTGTGATTCCAATTGTAATTTGGTGCAACTTCCTAAAGCAGGACATTTTCGGTGTTCTACCTGAAGAAACATGTCTTCTCGCTTGTAGGGCAGACATTTTTCTTTGTATGGATGCACTGCTGTAGTAAAGTCAACCCTTAGGCTTAGAAAAAATGTCAGATAATCTTGTTAGCATGAAGAGCTTAGCCTGCTTTCTGCCTTATCATTAGCATTCTCAGCAAGATGAGCACATGTTGAAGCCTACGAAGCTCTGAGGTGCTGGTCAGATGCTCTTCTTGGAGCTTCTCTTTCAGAGGAACATAAATTTTGAGGGTACCTTGGAATATAGTTTCTGTTCTCATAGATATACAATGTCATGTAATCCTTACTGTGCTTCACCTGAACGCTAGTTAGATTTCTTACCTTCACTATGCTTATTAGAAGCTTTTTTTCAGAATCTTTCATTAATTTCTGTCCTTAATTGGATAAAAGAAGACGTGTTTATGTTTGCATATCTCTAACCACATTCCTACTGATCATCAGTGTAGGACTGTGTCCCTCCTGTTTGGGAGGAAGACTTGGTGTACTCCTCAACCCTTTTCCACTTCCTGAAGCTCCCAAATTATTTTAGAGGATTAAACTTTGTCCTCCATTATGGGAATAAATTTCAGTAACAGTCATTCCTGTCAGCAGGACTGTATACTACAGTTGTTTTATCCACTCCACACTCACATACCCACTACTTTTGATGGGAAAAGGTCCATGTTTAATCTTTAACTGCGTCTAACAGGCTTGTTTACTTGGCAAGTTGGTCCCACTTTACTCTTTTGTTATGTCTGAGCTTTTAAGGGTACAGACATAAAAGAAAATGTTTTTTCATGTGACATTACTTGGTTAAATTCTTGCTGAGAAAGGAGTTGAAGTTATTTCCTTTTTTTGCAGGGCCACAGGCAATACCTGTCTAAGGAAGTAATTAATCACATCTCAAACATTTCTACATCATAAGGATTTTGTATTTCCTTCAGAAAAAAAAGAGACCCTTGTTCTTATATAACTCATTGGTATAGGATCAGTTGTTAGTTTCCAGCATGCCTGGTCTGGAAACGGCCTCATTTTGCTCCCCTTTTATTTTTGTGGCTACGAAATTCTCCAAATAAGCAAAAATCGCTTGGTTGAAATTTTTTGTTTCTTTGGTTGGAATGTTAACCCATGGGTTTCTGTATCATAGTGAGGTTTTTGTTTCAAAAAATCATTGGACAGTTCTACTTCAGAGTTTGTGCATACCATTGAGAGCATTAGAAAGAGTCCTTCAGCTTCTTCCATCACATCGACCTTTTTTCCTTCCTTGAGAAATGTTTAATTATTCTGTTTTGTTTATGACCTCTATTTCTTTCTGATTGTAGAATAGACCCAAAACAGGCATGAAAATAATAGTAAATAGGCTTTAATAATGCCCAAAATTAAAGCCACTTTAGAAGTACTAAGCATATAGGACACCCTCTCCTCTAAATCCTCCAGAAGTCCTGAAAAATGGTTCTGCCTCCAAAGAAGTAACTGGGTTAAGCAAGGTATTATTAATAATGTGCACTTTAAAAAAGTTGCAAGTCTCTTCCTACAAGTGAAGCTGCCCTTCTGATAGTTGATGGGATAGGACCATGACTCAGCTGGGACTTTGAGGAGAATTTATCTTCCCCTGTTTCCTTTAAGTGAGCACCAGAAGAGCACTGCCTCTGAGCAATGTTTTGCTGAAAACCAGAGCAGAACAGTGAGCATTTGCTGTGGAAGAACTTAGGTCTGCTTTGGAATAAAAATAAAAGGATTTGAACACAAATCTCCTCCCAGTCTAGTGAGTCTTTGCAAAGATGATTCTTTCCCCAATCTTGATTTCAATCAAGCGTCTCTTGGTGGCTTTCTGTTTTGCAACAAACACTCTAACAAACTCTCCGTGGTTCCTAAAAAGTCTGTTTCCACTGCTCAAGAGGCAGAACTGTGTCAGCACCATGCTTCTCTCCAGAAACACCCAGTCTTGCTGCCTGCTGGGTCTTGCACTGCTCTCTGCCCACCTTCCTGCGCTCGGCCAGCTTTTCCTGCCAGTGATGCTGGACAAGGAGGTGATGCTGGGGAAGGAGCGAAGTTCCCTCTCTCTCTCACTGCAGCAGAGGGTCGGCCAGGACAAAGCCAACAGGGAGCTTTCCTTTCTGAAGCCCAGAGGAGAAGAAGAACATATCTGTTAATCACAAATAAATGCAAGAGTTGTGGCACAAGCCGAAAACAAGTTTTTCTTTGGTGAGCACTGTTGGTGCATCATCACAGAGGGGCTCACTGCTCGCAATCTCATACTCTTACAACAAGCCTGGGGAAGGTATTAAAGGGTAAAATATGAACTCTTCATGCATAGATGAGCTGCCAGTAAAATCTTACATCATAAATAATGTCTGGTGGTGGCAATGTTAGAGCAATACACTTTAATAGTTAAAGAAATGCATGAGTAAGGGCAACCTGCAGTAGCTGAGACATTGAGTGAGTCAGGTTGCTCCAGGAGACATGGTGCCTCAAGCCTCTGACCTTAACTGGTTTCTGCACAAGTCTGTCTGAGAACTTATTCTGGTTCAAGAGGTACCTATATGATAAATCCAAGTTATGGCTGGACTCTCCTGGTTGCTTTGACTTGACATAAGGTAACCTGTCAGGAATCATTCATGTGTATTCTAAAAGTGGTGGCTTTTTATCTACATGACTAGTGACCCAAAGAACAGTCCACATCCTAACTCCACTGTTGTGCCCCCCAAAGATCTGCTTCTAAATGGGCAGTGGCCTAGGACAGGTGGTACCTTCCTCTTCACAGTCTCATCTGGGAGTTCAGAAAACAAGAAAACAAAACCATTCCACCCCATAGAATTGGATTCCTGGGCTATCCTATGAAGGTAGGATCTTCAGTCCTTCAAGTATGAGAAAATACTGCTCAAAAATAGGTTTCCTTCTGCTAATAAAAGAGCTTAAGCCCACTGATTTCGGTGTGGGGGACAATGTGCGCATTGTGGCAGTATTTCAATGCTAATTCCGCTTCATTCCTGAATTGGCTATAATTTGTTCCAAAGTACATTTGAAGTGCATGTGATCCAAATCACTTTATTTTACATGCTTCTGGCTGCATTTTTGTACATTAAGGTCACAAATAGTATGGAAGATGGGGTGCAAATAATGGGATTAAATTAGGCTCTAAAGGTATCAATTCATCTGGAAACATTATGTGGTGGTATATAACAGCGTAGTTTCCTTAACTGCTCATGTGTATTTTGGGAGAGCTGCCAACATCCTTTCCATTTCCTAACCTGGCTCCAATATGCTGTAGATCACCCATCTTCATATTGCGGTTAAATAAAGCAGAGGGGTGAAGAATTGGGAAGGCTGCTTTGTATTTAGGAAAATGGTCTGTGCAAGAAATCATGAGTCTTAGACTTCTCTCTTCCCTCCTTATTAGGATGGTGTTTCTCAGTGTATTTCCACTCCTGATTTACTTGTGGAAAGAGTCACTTTACTGGACTCCCACCACCCGCTAAGGTGTGATGGTGTGATCCATGTCCCCTAAACTCTTGTACTTACAGCAGTGTTGCTATACACACCTCTAGAAAGAAATGCTTTGAATTTCAGCAACTTTCATGTTTGTTTTCTCTTACAATAGTGTTCAGTTCTTTTATAAGCCCAAAACACCCTGCAACTCTTTGATATTCTTTATAGATTACCTGTTAATTCTGTGAACACTTTATACTTATCACTGTGTTCATAACACAGTAAATTTGGGAACAGTGTTGTCTTCCTCAAGTCATTCCTTGTTAATAATCAATCACTCCATAAGCTAAAGTATGCTTCCTAGGTGAAAAGTTATGTCTTATTGTAGGAAGTTACGAATTCGCTTCTAATGGAAATATCATTAGATTAATTACTCAAAATGTTTTCCCAAAAGATCTTTTGTATTGGATATAAGATTATATTAGTCTTAAAATGCCATTGCAGAAGGTTGTCATTTGAAAGAGTTGTGGTGAGAGAGACCACGTTCTTTTATTTATATCTAACAAAATGAACAAAGAGTTATTTGAAGACAAAAATTAAAAAGGGTGGGGAGGGAGGAAAAAAAAAAGCAAGGGGCTGAGGGAAAAAAAATCCCACACTGCTTTTTAAACAAATCATAATATACATATTTTTTGTGGCTTTGAACATTGGAAAGTTTTATGCCATGAATCTGAAAATGCTCTAAATTGCATGCAGTTGCCCAGACAAAAAGTATTTGCTTTTTTTTAAAACAGCTGATTTTAAATTTTGAGTATCTAAAGCCAACACTGCTGTAAGTTGTGATGTGCTCTGTAATACTGAACAGATGGGTTTATGAGCTTTTTTGACTGTTGGATCTAAAGTTATTGAAATACATATATATTTCTTATCGAGCAGTATGTATTCTAAAAAGTGATAAAACAAATATGTAATTATTACTACTTGTTCTGAAGAGATTGTGGTATCTTCAGGTATCTAGCAATTTATGACGCAAATCTTGCTTTCTTTTTCTCAGAAATTGGACATTCAGTGTTTGTTTCCCTTGTGCAATGCAGAAAGAAAAGGGAATCAACTGTTCCACAAAAATGGAAGATTATCTCGTTATCTCATTATTTCATATCCTCATTGTCTCAGGAACACAGAAAGATGTGAAAGTCGATATACTATCATATATATTAACCACTTAGTCCATGTGTGAATTTGGCAAGTCACTTAAACTCCACTTGCTTTAGTTTCCACATTTGGAAAATAAGGTTGATGATATCTTCCCATCTCATGAGACTTCAATATTCATGAATAATTTAGAAGTTCTGAGATAAAAAGAGTTGCAAATTTTTAATAATTGCTATTCATGGAGGCCATCACAAAGCTGGTTTGAAAATCATGAATGCATAATTATTTTTAAAATCATATAGGGAAAAAGGAGCAAAACCAACAAAAAATTAATAGAAACCAAAACTCGAACTGAAAACAGCTAAGCCATAATTAACTTGATCTAAAGTAACAATATTTTTTTTAGAATGAACTGCAAAATCACAGCTAAGATCTTAAAATAACAGAAGAAGAGCAATCATTTTGTATTGTGTTTATGCCAAGCATAGCACATAGGGTTTGAGCCAATAACTTGGACATCTAAGTGCCAGAATAATATAAATAAAACTAAGAAAAATAATATGCATGTGAGGTCTCAGTGATAGTTGCACCCTTTATGTTTTTCGTTTAGTATCTATTCTTGTGCATATCTTGACAATGATTTGACACGTGCGGGAAAAGTTTGTTTTTATATTCTTGCCAAAACAAGCAAAATAGACCTGTCATCTTAATTTTGAGTTGCTGTGGGATTCTGTTTGATATATTTATATCAAATTTATTCCATTTAAAAATATGAAGTACTGGCAACCTAACAAAGGCATTTCAAAATATGAAAGAGTTGTGCCAGAATTCCTGTCAGTCATTTCCCTAAGCTACTTTATTCATAGGCTACATAGAGTATAATAGTATAACATAATATATAGATTAAGTTGCATTATCTTCTCATAGCTTCTCGACAGAACAGTTCTGTTCAAGCAAAATAAATATTAGTATTGGTTGTACACTATGTTAGAAACCGTAATAAAAGAGAAATTTAATTTAGAGCATCTTTGCCTAAAGCAAATGCAGAAATATCTACCAGATAGCTTTTCCCTTTGAAGTACTTTAAGCCAAGCCAAAGACCACTGAAGGCAAAGGAAGCATTTTCCTTCATTTCTATGACCCTTGGAACCAAGCCAGAGTATAGAAAATAGTATATAACAAGAGTATTTGTGTAACACAGAAAATTGCTGGCCATTATACTCAGATTTTTAAAAAATTCTATTTGATATCCATATCCCAAATGAAATATAATTGTTTATAATATAACATTTACAAGTTTAGTAATGCTGTTTATACATAGCAAGCCCAAAATGTTTTATAGAGAGTATTTATTCTTTGTTACGATGGTATGTCAGTATTAAAACAGATTAACAAATCTGTTCAAGTTTTAAAAAAATTCTAGTTGACTGATGCATAACACAAAATATAGGACACAAGTTAAATACAAGTTCTAGTCCCTTCACATTTCATTTTCCTCCATACCTGTCCAAATGAATATTTATTAAGAGAGAAAGAGAACTACTTGGGAAAAAAATTGCTTTGCACATTGTTGAGGTCCCAATTTATCCTGGGAAACAGTTTGTTTTTTCCCTGAACTATTGCATCAAACTGGCATCCACACAGTGTTTGTGGTGTGACGTACATCACAAAAAGTAACTGCTGATTATGACCACAGAAATTAAATAAGGAAAACATTCTTAAGAACATGGTTGGTTAAATTTTCCACTTTGTTTGAAAGATTTGCAATTATGGGTTATCTAAAGTGGACACCAAATAACAGAGCAGCACAACAGATGGCTGCCCGCTCTGTCATACAATTACTTCAGATTCAGTAAGTATATAAACACCAGACTTCAGTATTGTTTCTCAAAGAGGAAATGAAACTAGTGAATAGAGAGTGTGCACTTCAGGGTACAGACAGAGACAGTGGATAGGCAGTGAGTTGCCCTACTGCTCCTAAGCTGCTCTGCAGAACTTCAAAGTTCAGTAGGTTAAAATATTTATTACTTGATTTGTAATAACAGGGTAATATAAAACACTGCAGAAAATGCCTGTAAAATTGGCAGGAGAAATAATGAACTAAAGCCAAATTCTGACCTGCAGGAAATGGATTCAGTTACACTGATTCCAGGGGAAGTGTATCTAATCACACTGGGTCTGAATTAATCCATAAATCTTTGGCATTGCTTTTGGTGGTAATAGTTTTGTTCTAGTTATTAATAGGATCTGATTCATAAATTCATATGAAATATTTTGGATTACTTAAAAGCTATGGACCAAATTACTTCCTACAGTAACTCTGGTTTAATTGGTAAAACAGAAAGGTCTAACATGGATTTAATTTTGAATTAATAACATTTGTCGGTCCTAATAAGTAAATTTAGTATCTGTTTTCATCCAAATTTATTTGAATGTAATATCCATGACCAACCTGAAGTGAGGACTCAACCCGGCTCATTTTAAATCAGGAAAAGTGAAATAGTGGTAAGTGTTTGAGCAAGCTATAAGCTGACCAATAGCACAAAAGCTGACCAATGGCACAAGAATAATGTAGACCTTTCATATACTTCTGTGTTAAGAAAAAAAAGTGTATTTGAAGAGGCAGAAGAACAACACTCCCTGGCTGTCAACTTACAGCGCTTGAATTGGGCCCACCTTTATAGAAAGCATCTTCTCCACCTCTTTGACTTCTTAGGAATCAGAAGCATCTCTGAGCCAGATGATTGTACCTCTGTGCTGGCTCCATGCTGGAAGTGGCCCAGCTTCTTCTCCAAAAAGACCTTAAACCATCTCCTTTGCCTCCCTTGTGTGAGCACATTCAGGCCACCCCCATGGTTGCTGAATCATAGACCCATAGAACAACAGAACAGCTGAGGTTGGGAGGGACCTCGAAAGATCATCTGGTCCAACCTTTTTTGGGAAAGGGAGCCTAGACAAGATCATCTAGCACCCTGTCCAATTGCATCTTGAAAACCTCCAGTGATGGGTACTCCACCACATCCCTGGAGAGGTCGTTTTCCAGTGAATGATTATTCTTACTGCAAAAAATTTCTTTCTTCTATTGAGATGAAATCTCTCCTGATGCAACTTGCACCCATTGCCCCTTGTCTTCTCCATGTGGATCTTGTGAAGAGAGAGTCTCTGTCCTTTTTGTAGATGCCTTTTAAGTACTGGAAAATTGTGATGAGGTCCCCCCTGAGCCTTCTCTTCTCCAGGGAGAAGAGACCTAACTCCTTCAAGTCTTTCCTCATAGGGCAGGTTCTCCAGCCTTTTGGTCATCTTTGTGGCCCTCCTTTGGACACTCTCCAGTCTTCCTGTGTCATTTTTGAATTTTGGGGACCAGAACTGGACACAATACTCCAGGTGTGGCCTGACAAGCACTGAATAGATTGGGATGATCACGTCTCTATCTCTGCTAGTAATGCCCCTGTGGACGCAGCCCAGGATCCAATTTGCCTTCATTGCCGCAGCAGCGCTGTGCTGGCTCACGTTGAGCTTATTGTCCACCAGGACCCTCAGCTCCCTTTCAGCAAGGCTGCTCCTCAGCCGTACAGATCCTAGCCTGTACTGGGCTCTTTGGTTATTCTGACCAAGGTGCAGGACTTTGGATGTGTCCATGTTAAACTCCATTCAGTTCTTGCTTGCCCCTTCTTTCAGCCTGTCCGGGTCTCTCTCTAAGATGGCTCTCCTTTCTGCCCACATGACCACCCAGTTTAGTCTCTCATCAGCAAACTTGGTGAGGGTGCTTTCAATCTCATCTTCCAAGACATTTGTGAAGATGTTGAACAGTGTGGGAACCCTGGATTTTGATATGGATATTGATCCCTGGAGGACCCCACTTGTGATAGGCTGCCAGCCAGAGTAAAAACCATTGATCACCATGCTCTGAGTGTGGCCTGTGAGCCAAATTCCTACCCGTCTTGCAGACCACACATCCAATCTGTATCTTGCCAGAACTGTTCCTTGAGTTGGTGCTTTCATGGCTCCACATTATGGCTCCACTCCTCTTCCACCCAACAGCTCAACACCATTACCTTGACCGGATGTTCTTGCACTTCCTCAGTGCCCCAGCTGTTTTGCTAGAATTAGAAGAATTTTTCAGCTTTTCCACTTTTCCACTTCTTCTCATAAACTGATTCTTCTGACTCGAGTGGTATTATTGAGTTTGACAACTTTTTTGAACGTATTTCAAATAAATGCAAACTTACTTCTCTTCCTGACTGTATACTCTGCCTCGATGGTGCTGATGAGAATAAACTACGTACAGATTATGAAAAAGTGGCAAAATAAGTTGTGGTACTCCCTAAATAATGAGCTAAGAGTGAAATAGCCACGGAAATTCCTTTTCTAACTTGTGGTAGGATTGATCATGCTTTCTTTCTTGCTACTAGAAATGCTTATATATGTAAAATGTTGGCTTAAGTAATCGTTTTAATCAATTGCTTCTATTCCCTGTATCAATGAGGTAATTTGCTGATTTTCTGTTCCCTGCCAGAATGTCATCCTAGTAATTCTAATTAATGTAACTGGAAACCACAACAAATGGTATTGTTGTGGCATGACATTGCAGAAAGCATTCATGTAGGTTTTTTCCATTTTTATCAGGCGTTTGAAAAGAAATATTTTTTGTATTCTGTCAAAATGTTTTGAAGTCTACTAAAGATTTGCAGGCTAACAATAGGGAAAACTAGTGTAAAATTACATACAGAATAATTTATTATTTTATGAGAAAAAGGGATGACAAAATAATTTTCCTCTAAGTTTGCAATGTCATGTGGAGATTATATATATTTGGGTTTACTTCATTTTCTGTTTAGTGACATACTAAATTCACACTTGCCTACATTGTATTTTCATATTATTCATTAAAGCAGGATTTCTTGTGAAAGGCCAATGGTAGAGAACAATGTAATACTCGGGAAAACCCAGTTTTCCAGCAAAATCAGGCTTTGCAAATTCATCATATTCTGATGTTTCTACTGCTCCCCTCTCCAGTGCTATAGCTAGCCATTACAGAGGAACGGATTTTCATGGTCATGTCAAACGTAAATCAAAGCAAAGCATCAATTTTCTTAAGGTATTTCAGCAATTATACCGTGAATGTTGACCATTGCATTACTGGTGTTAGATTCCTGCACAGTAATATGCTATCTCCTAATTAAACAACTGCAAAATAATTTAACTGATAGGAGATGGCACATCTGGACATCCATCAAAGTTATTTGATATTTGGATCCAGGTGACATAAAAATGTAATGTAATATGAAGTATTCCTGATGCTCTATGTCTAGATGGTATAAATTCATCAAAACAAACATATGAGCATGACAGCTAGATACTTTTCTTACTTGTTTTGACAATCACATTATTATTTCAGTGGAATTACATGCTTTCAAGCTTTCAATGTGTGATGTGTGTCAGTTACAGGACTCCTAACACTAAATTAAATCTAAAAATAATAACCTACAGAAGTTTTGATTGTCAAGTTTTTACAGTGTTTTTCCATCAATTATTTCTTTTTTTTATCACTTGAGATCACTGATACAGCATATGTGCTTCTTGATAAGCCCTTTGCTTTCAACAAACCATAAATTAGTGCTTTCAGTTTCCATTTATAAAACTAAACCCATGCAACCTGATTACTCAATATCCATACAGACCTTTTCTTTGTCCAGTTTAGCACTATCTTAGGACTTGATGTAAAAAATGGCAGCCTATAATCAATTTAAAAGTGCCCTCCGTATCACAGGTTACTTCTGCAATTGAGATGTACTTTCTTTAAATTGAATGTGAGACTTACCATCTTTAAAATTCAATTGTAAGATAAACGTATCCAAATCAGGCTCACCTTAAGATCTTCTTGTCAGATGAGTATCTGGCAAGTCAAATTAATATCTAAAAGTAACTTTTCCAGTTTTAGTTATTTTTAAGACAAATATATGATCATGTAAAAAGATTAAGTGGTAAAATTATAATGATATTCTAATATGGTTGCAACTGGGATTACTCTTTTATGGAATAAGGGTGTATTTTTCTGTTATAACACTAACCATTTCCCAAGAGATATAGAAACTAACCAGAAAAAGTCATTATTGCTTCAGAATAGGTGTCCCCAAAGGGAGTTAGGATTGTAATGGTATTAATTCATTCTTGACCCTCTAATCTGCATACCTACCTGCAGACAAACATGAAGTCAATCATGAAAGACAAATTGGAGTGTGATGCTGTGGTGTCCCTAGGACAGTGAATTGCATTTTTTTGGAGTATATGCTTGAAAGAAAACTGAAACGATTACCAAGATCCTCTCTTAAAAATGTGCCTTTGGGCAGTCTTTTATCGCAACCCAAGCAAAGTTTGATCTTTTCTGACCTTTTACCCTCTTAGGTTACTTCCTGACCTTTTTGGAACCAGTAAACAATATCACTGTAGTCCAGGGGCAAACAGCAATCCTCCACTGCAAGGTAGCAGGAAATCCATCTCCGAATGTCAGATGGCTAAAAAATGATGCTCCAGTGGTTCAGGAGCCAAGACGGATCATCATCAGAAAAACAGATTATGGTTCACGTCTGAGAATCCAGGATCTGGATACTACAGACACGGGATACTACCAGTGCGTGGCTTCGAATGGGATGAAGACGATAACTGCAACAGGAGTGTTGTTTGTAAGGCTTGGTGAGTTCCTGGCTTTTATAATTACTCAGACTGCTTTATAGACTAGGTATTAGTTTTCACAATAGCATAATGAGAAATGAATTTGATGTTTTAAGAAGAATTCTCAATACGAAAGGAAATAAATAAAGCCATTGCCTGGGGTCTCTCCCCAGCGCAGAACTTCTTGGTTGAACTCAATACCCATTGACTGGTAATAAAAGAAAGTAAATACAGATGGAAAGGTCTGTAAATACATAGTGAAGAAAAAATTTTAAAGAAGTGCCAGTATAAAGTACAAAAAGGTAACATTTCGTTGCCTGGAGTTTTCACTCTACTGCTGAACTCAGTCTGTAAAAAAAACTGAAGAGAAGAATGAGAAGCAGTTTTCTATGTGATGTTCATAGTGCTGGGCCCATCCTTGTGAAATATCACGTCTGTACTGCTACATGGAGCCTGGCCTCAAATTCTGCCCTTTGACAGCTGAAGGTACGCCACACCTTTCAAGAAGTACTTATATTGCATTTTGGAGACTTAATCATCCAGCCTGGAAGGCAAGCTTTTATTTAGTTTGCTTCTGAAGCAATGGGGAAAAAAATTCTAGAGACATTTTCCTAAAATTTCTTCTAATTTTTTAATGAAAATAGCTAACTCCACCGTTTAGTTTGTAGTGATTCATTAAGTGCTGGGTATTGCACCTTGTTCCCACTGTGACAAAGGTTAAGAGCATGCCCTTCTCATACCATAAACTCTGATAATAAGGCTCAGGTGGGGCTTATTAAGAGGTAAGTGATGTGTCAGGATAACACATTGTCTTTTTAACAGCCTGTGTTTTTGTGGCGGGAGATATTTTCTAACAAAAATTAAGTCCACTCAAGTTGCTGCCTGAGCAGACAGAAAATTCATGTGATTTTTATTTGTGGCTTTGAAAATAGCAATATATAATTATGTGCAGGAACACAGAGGGTTTTGTTTGAATCTTGATACAAACCTTCCTTAAAGAGACAGTTTCTTTAGATTGCTATTGACTTTTTTTATGCTGTTGTCCTTGAGCCAAACTTGCTAGCAATGTTTGTTTGTTTTATGTTTACAGGTCCAACAAACAGCCCAAATCACAATCTCCAGTAAGTACTTTTTGGAAAATTACTTAATGCACTCTGACCAATTTTGTTCTGTAAGAATTTAGTTCATAAACTCAGTAAACACTGCCTGCAACCACAGTGTACTTGCTAAAAATATCTAATTTGATCGAAAACTCACAGAATGGATGAAGCTTTTTCAGACAGGGATAGCATTGTGTTACAGTGGGTTTTGGTTTGATCGAATTTTCTTGAGCAACTTCTGCTTGCTTATTTCATATTTTGGACAAGCAAAATACCACAAAGTCATGATGTTTGAACAGTAATTGTTTACAGGGCAAGTATGGGCTGGAAGAGTGGTTAAAAATGAACGGGTAAAATGCTTWGGTTGCTGCGGTTGTAAATTTACCCATGTTATATTATTATAACTTGAGAAGTCAGTTAAAACAAGACTAGAATCCTGTCTTTGAGTAGCTAGGTAAAACCTCTATTTGTTAGTGTCATTTTGACTTTGGTGGTGATTTGGTGATTTTTGTTAGCTGCCTGGGCTCGCTTGCTGATCCAGTCATAAGGATGAAAATAGATCAGTTCTGTTTCATCATCATTGCTTTATGTGTTAGTTTTTAATTTAAATACTGAGTATTGTATAATTTCTTGAAATAGATTCTGCAGTTGATCAATTAATGGAGTGAGGAATGCAGTATGAGGCCTTTTTATGTGTTAATGGCATAAAATTAGTGTTGGTGATAGACTAATTAAAAATAAGAGTAACAGCAAATTTGTAAAGACACTTGGGTGCTTTTCAGAAGTACATTATTGATCAGTGTTTGTGATCTCTGAACTCCCAATGGCTTGAGTGGAAACACTTTAAATAATTGCAGTGGGCTGACCACTAATCCATCCATCTTGCACGTACCTCACTCAGTCGTCTTACATATATAAAAATAATACCACATGGTACACATTCTTGTATTTTATATGCACAGAAAGTGGAAATTAATTTAAAGGATTTCAACATTATAGAGATTTAACAAGTTTTCATATTTTTCTTAAAATTGATTGCTAACTATTAAAAATTAAAAACAGCTGTTCATGACAGAGTACCAAAAAATGTAATTATTTTCGTAACCACTGAAATCCTACTTCAGATATTACAGCACTTTAGAAAACTGTTATGCACCTGTTCTACAAAGGAGAAAAATAGTGAGATACCAGGAAGCTGTGTGATCTTTTATGAGATCACAAGGCAGAGACTGGTACAAGAGGCAGCAAACTGAAATATGCATAGTGAAGCACTGAACAGAAGTTCAAAGAACAGTTCTCAAATGCAGCTGAAGAGTAGTAAGCTCCGAGCACAAGGTGAAAAGCTGGGAACCAAGTTTTACATTGATTCACTTTTTGTTATTGAGCAAATAATGAATCTTGTATCTTTTGGTTTCCCTAGTATTTGCCAATCTCTTCTCCTGTACTGAGCATTAACTTATTAATTTTTTACAAATATCAACATAAATAAAAAAATTCCAACTGATAAAGTGAAAAAAAATTACTATGTGACACATAACTTCTTAATTACATGCCCCCCTCAAAGTGGAAGTGAATTAAGGTTCCAGAGCCATCTTTTGTTCTGATTTTGCCTAGGTTTTGAGTGCTTGACTATTCAACCTTTGCTGGTTTTGCACGGTAAGTTAAAATAAAGAAAGAAATAACAACAACAAAAAAATCCTGTCATTTGGATTATGACACCTCTAAATTGGTCTTGTACCAATGGTATTGGTGGTGGACCTGGAAGCAGTAGTATGCCATCATTGTTTTGGACCTGCCATTAAAAGGTGAAGAGAAGAGTACGCTGCTGGTAGATTTTTTTTTTTTTTAACATCCACTAGGTTGAAGAGAAAGCTGAAACTTGCAAAAAACAAGCTCAGGTCAAAGGTCTAGTGAGAAGTCATGAGGGACTTATCATATGGGGTCCAGGAGCTTTCAGGGATTACAGCTCTTTGCCTCATTGCATGCCTGCTCCTGTTTCAATTTTTTTTCTCTTTCCTACTTAACCAGGTTTTGCCCACCTTTCCGAAGTTCCTATCCTTCCTTTTGATGCTGTTTCTTTTTTTTCTCTTCTTATGCCTCACAATTGTTCCCATGTTCCTCTGCTCCATCCCTCCTACCTAGTCCTTCAAATAAAATACCGTAATTTGGCAGTATTATTTTTTTGTTTTCAGAAACTGATTATGAGTTTTTGACTAAATATTTTGTATAAAATAGTGCAGGTCAATTTGTAAGCCAGAAAAAAGGAAAGGGGAAAAAGGCAAAAGAAATACCTAACTGCTTGGAAGGAGCCCGCATGGAACAAAGGGCTCTTTCTGTTTGCTGGCTGCACAGCACAGTCTCGAGTTGAGCCACCCGAGAGCTGTTTCTCCTGGCATTAATGCTTCCAAAAAGACACGCTTGAGTGGAAGTGCTGAAACCTAAAACCATTGTAACTTGGTTAAAACTATACCTAATGAATTATTAAGGGATAAAAAACATTACCTATGTAGATACCATCTAGCAAGGTATTTTTATGCAATCCATGTGTTCTGCTGTGGATTTCTAGAAATTATCTACAATTAAAGATTGGCAGAGATCAAATGTGCATTATGCAGTCAGACTTGCCAGTGCAAAAAAGGGCCCTGACCTTCAGGTAGTGAAGTTGAGACATTTCCATAAAAATCTAAAAGTAAAAATATTCAACCAAATACATAGTCTTAAACTGGTGTGGATTTTTTGGAGAGAGTGGATAGGTCTTTATTTTCTGTGAAGGTCCGTATCTGTAAAAATTTGTAGGGATTTTTCTGTAGAAGTGGAAAAATACAATCTATCCAAAATACTTTATTTATCAAAAGTATTAAAATTATTGAAAGTATTAATAGCTAGTACAAACTAATTTGCAAAGGAAATAAAATCAAAACACAGTCAGAAAACTAGTCTCTGGCCAGCCTTTGCTGTCCAAAAGACTGTGCTACTAGAGGACTGTTCTACTAGAGGACAAGCCAGCTGGTTGAACCCTTTCTCTCAGTGCATAATGCTATTACCTTTTGTATCATTAACATTATTAGCTTTTGCCCTTCTAAAGAGAGACATCCTGTCCATTCAGAAAGGTACAAGTGTGTGGAAGTAAAATAAATGGGTAGCAAATACCGGAGAATGTTTTTTTAGCATGATTTAAAATTAAGCAACAGATGTTCATCTCTTAGAGTCTGAGTAGGAGGGCAGAAACAGTTGCCTTCCCTTCTAGAGGTGTTGCTCTTACAAGATAACATCATCCTAAAAGGCTACATGTTCTCTAGTCTAATGTATTTTTCTCTTGAACTGAACGGTTAGATTGAATTTTACCCATTGGGCAAATTCCTGTTTTGAAGCTGTTCAGATTTCTCATTAAGGCTGTGACTGTAGTGGTGCCACCTTTAAGGGAACTTGGGATGGAAGATAACTGACAGTTTGTTGGCTCTAAGGACTTCTGGAAAATCTGGTGAGGCTTTAGCAGAAGTGAGGAAGGCACAACAGAGTACAGGCAGAAAGAAGTAGCTATAAACTCAGCCCTTGCCAAGTGTAGGTGAACAGAACTGGCTGTGTTGCCAGTGCTGGACTTTTCCCCGCATGACTTTCTGCAGTCTGCTCAAGATGCCAGGAGGTGAACATCTCCTTCCAGAGCCCTGCGCAGGGGAACGGGGCTTTCTAAGGAACTTTGAGAAGTCCATGTTTTATCAAACTGACTAAGATCAGTTCTGAGTTTGCAGTCACTGATGCCTGTATGCTGGACCCTTAGAAAGAGAAACAGGTGGGAAGAAACACCATCATCACGTAGAAGTTGTCATTACTTTGGGGAGGAATTTCTGAGGTATTAATCATTCAAAAATTCAAAAATTTGCATGCTCTCATGCCTTATTTTCTTCAGGTAGTTGGGGACAACAGTAAAAATTTTAAGATTCAGTCCATTGAATAAAAGTGATGAAGCAATTGCAGTTGAGAAAAAAAAAGTTCTTTCAAACAGTGGAAAACAGAATGTCTTTAAAAACTAGTAACATGTCTGAGTTAAAACTCTGGTGAGGAACCCTGAGGCTGGGGTGGGCAATTTATTCTCTATGGGTCTGCATATCCCGTGGCTTTTATCATATAGCCAAAGCACATGTCTTCTGTGACCCCAAAGGGGGTCTTCTGCATGATGTGATGGCAGGGGGGCAAGTATGCTTTCATCATGTGACAAATCTCCACGTAATTATGAGGTGGAAAAGGGAATATGGGCCTTGGGAAAGAGGGTGGAAAGGAGTGGGTCATCAGAGCACTTCACCCTGAGGCCACCTCCCTGCCCATGGCTGGGGTCTTCCAGGAAAAGAGAGTAGCTGGGGGGGCAAATAGCTTTGTAAACTGGATCTGTCTGGCAATCCAAAGGTACCCAACATCACATTAAAAAGGAAGAATACTTTCCTTACCGTCACACAGCAGCATCACTCGTAACTTCCTCCTTTCCTCATGGCGTGGCAAGTGCTCTTTAGTCTCAGTGCAGTTCAGCCACTGATAACAACATTTTTTATCTTGTAAATTATACAATATTATCTTAAAATTCACATAAACAGATGTTTTTATAACCAAGGTTTTTACAACCAATACAAGGTTGTGTCAACTCAGAAGTTACAGTGTTTATTCAGGCCCGTGAGGACCAGGTGTTCAACGATGGGCCTCCTCCAGAACAACATGCACGCCTTTTGTTTCATCAAAATACACACTTGGCTGAGATGACCATATTTGAAGTATATATATTTTTCTAAGATATTTGTGGTAACATGTTGAAGTTACAGAATAAGCGCATACTTTGTGTTCTGGTTTCCTGTTTTAATCAAGGAAGAAGAAGGATTTTGTGATTAAAACACTGGACTGTAATTTTAAGGGTCTGGATTCAATTTCTGGCTGTGCTCCTGTCTCCATGTGTGATTGCAACAAGTTGTTTAACCTTTGTCTCTCCATGTTTTGTACATCAAATGGAGATGGTCAATCTTGGGAACTTTTTGCCTTCCTCTAATATGGGATCAGATCGTTTCATAATGTTTAGGGTACATAAAGCATGGAATGTTATTCCTATTTTACAAATGAGGAACTGAGGCACAGATTATCTCGGCCTGGTCTACATTAAACAACATGTGTTTGCCTTGGCAGATTTCCTGGCTCCCTGACAATCCAATTTGGGGATCTGGCTGGAACAGGCTGCAATTCCTTCCTAGCCCCTGTGTGTGTCAGTTTCCTTTTTTCTTTTAAGGCTGGGGGGAGGCTGTATTTTACCCTGGTGTGGAGTTGGGACTCCTTTTAGGGAATTTTGATCCACAATCTCAGATCTGCTTCTGGGTCCATCGGTTTAAATGTCCTTTGACAGTTGCTCAGGCCGAGACAGGAAATTTGTAGAGGAAGGAGGGAACTGAAACCAAGGCTGCACTAAACCATTTTACATACTCTTTTCTCTCTTACTTATTTTAGAGTGAAATTTTTCAGTACAGTGATTGTTTTTACTCGAGCTATGTAGGATACAGCCTAGTAGGGCTCATAACTATACCGTGTCACAAATAATATGTGACTAAAAATTACACTCTGGTCTGTCCAGAGCTGTAGAGTATACTCAGAAGAAGCTGACCCTCTGGCTCGTGATAGAAACTGTAAAATTTTTATCCTAATCTTACTTTTGTGTTTCAAAAAATATAATTTTTCTCATGACAAACCCAGAATATGTGTAATTCAAGGCAGAGTTAAAGAGCAGTGGAAGTCCTGGTTTGGGTTGCTTTGCACCACACCAGATCACAGCTTCTTCCCACACTACATTATTTCTTCAGCTTTAATCCTCCACTTAAATCTTTTCTAATCACTAGTAAATAAATGATGAATGATCTAATGCATTTTATATTATTTAGTGATAGAAGTAGAAATTCAATATGTGCTTACAAAATTGACTAATTTTAAAAGCCACATGTGTATTTAAACTAATATGCATAGCATCTTGTAGTAGACACAAGTGTCTGTATTCCTGCAACTTGTTATCTGGGGAAACTATTGCAAGTGGCAGTTTTTTCCTTTTCTTCAAAGGAAGGGAAGAGCAAAGGAAAGAAACAGACAGGGAATATAGAAAAAAGGATAACAGTTTGTTTCAATCTGTTGTGCTCACTAATCCGTATTGTTCAGAAACCTCCCAAAACCAAAGGGAAGCCAAGCATATGCAAAGGTGTCATGGTTTAACCCCAGCCAGCAACTCAGCACCACACAGCCGCTCGCTCACTCCCCCCACAGTGGGATGGGGGAGAGAATCGGAAGGGTAAAAGTGAGAAAACTCATGGGTTGAGATAAAGGCAGTTTAATAGGGAAAGCAAAAGCCGCGCACGCAAGCAAAGCAAAACAAGGAATTCATTCGCTACTTCCCATCGGCAGGCAGGTGTTCAGCCATCTCCAGGAAAGCAGGGCTCCATCACGCATTAACGGTTACTTGGGAAGACAAACGCCACCACTCTGAACGTCCCCCCCTTCCTTCTTCTTCCCCCAGCTTATATACTTGAGCATGACATCATATGGTACGGAATACCCCGTTGGCCAGTTAGGTCAGCTGTCCTGGCTATGCTCCCTCCCAGCTTCTTGTGCACCTGGCAGAGCATGGGAAGCTGAAAAGTCCTTGACTAGTGTAAACATTACTTAGCAACAACTAAAACATCAGTGTGTTATCAACATTATTCTCATACTAAATCCAACACATAGCACTATACCAACTACTAGGAAGAAAACTAACTCTATACCAGCTGAAAACAGGACAAAAGGTGATTAAAAATAGACCTCCAGGAAAGCTTTACCTTGTTTGTGCTACTGTGTAAATCAAATGTCCCTGAGATTTATGGTGTAATGCAGCTACTTTGTACTGCTTTACTGAGAGAGCCTGGTTGCAAAGACAAGAAAGCAGCCTTGTGGGACTTGCCTGCTGTTGTGCAAAGTTTCCAAATACCTTAGGAAGAAGAAGCGATTAGTTACACTTCTGTCTACTCTTGCAGTTAGGCTAACTTAGGGTTAAGTGTGAGGAAGCACCTTCCCATTTGTGATTAACAGTACTGTCAAAATACTTTTAAATGGGTTGGGTCAAGCAGCGTAATGAATGTAATGCTTACTACTTTGCATTTATATATGGGACTACAGCATGCAGTACACCAAAGCACACAAACACTTCCCTGAGAGTTCTGCTTTCCAAAATTTAGAAATTTAGCTTGTAGGTGGATGTTAAAGGAAGTTGAGGGTTTCTACAGGGGAGAATTTACCCACAGCCTGTGTGCTGGGAGAGCCTGCTTCCTACTCTGCATAGCGGTGGTTAGGTTTTTGATAGCCAGCAAGCTATCATATCAGGCAAGCCATAAGGTGCAACTCTGAGATGTGCAATGTATGGCGAAGAGCCAAATACAGCTCTGACTCTGTAAAGACGTGACCCCAGCATGCCCTCTTCCAGCAAATTCCAGATTAGCAGCAGGTGCTTAGGTTTGGGTAGCTCATAGAAACAATTCGTGTTAAACTACCAAAGAAGTTGCAAGCGAAGTAAGACATTTGTTAATCCATTTAAGGATATATGTAAATTGATATTCAAAGTAGTAATGGCCCTTGGGCTTTTGGCAGGTAGCTACTGCAGCTGTTGGACATCCCTGATATAACCAGTGATCTTTAGTTTGTTTTGATTTTACTTCCTCCCTCTCTCCCTCCCCTTCTCTCCTTCGTTCAGTAGCTTAAATAGCTTTCAAAGTATTTATTGTATGTCCTACAAAAGGACAGTGTTATGTCCCTGAGACTTCCTGCCAGCATTTGATGCCACATTGAGTTTAATTAGAGTTCCTTAGGATGCTGAATAGCCTCTAAGTGCATACAAGGAAAGGGTGAATGTTGTAGTTAGGCACAAAGATGAAGGAACACTATTCTAATGAAAAGTAGGTAATTTAACAAAATGAGATAATGTTGTAACACCACACCATAAATCATCCTTTCAATTTTTATGGCTTTATGGTTAATTTTTCCCTACTTTTGTATTATTTTGTTCTCCATTTCAGTTTGAAAGAGTCAAACAAACTATAGATGCAACTAATTTAGTGTACTTGAGAAAAGGTGAAACAGATGTTATAAACTGATAAAATTTGAACATTTCCATTCAAAACTAAATAACATTAAGAGTGATAGCAGGCATTGTTTTAAAAAAAAAAGAGAAAGAAAATGCACTAAGGAAATCTCCTCTTTTAAATTGTTACTGCTCTGTTAAGTCTAAAATCTGAAGTATTTGAGGTAATACTACTCTAAAAATAAAGTTGCAAGAAGCACGTCTCATCAGCAGTCTCTCTCACGCTCCTCAAAAAGGTCAATCATAAAGTGTCCCATTTCTCATTTTTTTCAATCTGATAATAACATAGAAGAGGCAAAGGATTAATTTAGGTGGGACACAAACAATATTTGATATATCACAGAAACTTTGTTTTTATACATATGTGTGCACACACATACACGTACTTCCTCCCCTCCCCCCCGCCCTCCCCAGTTTTTCTAACAGTTCAATTTGCAGACCAGAAAGCACGTTTACCCCTGCCTCACCATGCTTTCCTTCAAGTTGGAAAATCAGTCTCTTTAGTTCAGTGGGACACTTTCAGCAGGCTGACTTGCTTATAGAAATCCTGATACTTTCATCTGACTCAGTTTTGCAAAATAACCTTGAAAAAACTCCCATTTTTTCACCTGCCTAATGCCAATAAAGTAGTTCAAGATTGTGAAACAATGAGTAGAGGGGTGAAGGAATAGAATAGAATAGAATAGAATAGAATAGAATAGAATAGAATAGTTCCAGTTGGGAGGCACCTATAGCGATTGTCTAGTCCAACTGCCTGATCACTCCAGGGCTGACCAAAAGTTAAAGCCTGTTATGAAGGGCATTGTCCAAATGCCTCTTTTTAGGGCACTGACAGGCATGGGGCATCAACCACCTCTGTAGTAAGGCTGTTGCAGTGTTTGACCACCCTCTCAGTAAAGGAATGCTTCCTAATGTCCAGTCTAAACCTCCCCTGATGCAGCTTTGAACCATTCCCATGYGTCCTGTTGCTGGATCCCAGGGAGAAGAGATCAGCAGCTCCCTCTCGACTTCCCCTCCTCAGGAAGCTGTAGAGAGCAATGAGGTTGCCCCTTAGCCTCCCTTCTCTCCAAAATAGACAAACCCAGTGTCCTCAGCCACTTGGCATCCATCTGCCGAGCATCTGATGAAGATGGGTCCTTTCCAAGCAGAGGAGAAGAGATGCCAGCGCCAAGGCTGGATCTGGAAGAGTGGGAAGAAAGCCTGTGCTCGAGGGCAGCAGCACGGGATCACCTTTCCCCAGCCGCCTTCCAGGCGGGCAGCCTGCCGTGTGGGCTGGTGCCTGGCGTGGTCCCTCCCCAGGTGCAGGACTTTGCCCTTCCCCTTGTTGAACTTCTTGGGGCTCCTGCCTTGGCAGGGTACGACCCTAGGGTGATGCAGAGAGCAGCACCAAGTCATGACACCACGCAGCAGGAGGGCTTTGGGCGCCGCCGTAGCGAGGCTGCACCGGGCAGTGCAGGCTGGTAGGAGAGCAGAGCCCCGGGACGTGGGGGCAGAGGGTGCRGTGAGGAGGAGGCCAGGCCTGGGGTGATGAGCGGTGGGGCACGGGCTGGCCCTGGAGACCCCCCGGCTGGAAACATCCACCCCGGGACCAGCTGCAGAGGTGCAGGCCTGGAGCTGGGCAGCGCTTGCCTTTGGGGGGAACAACGAAGTAGTACCTGGTACGCATAGAAGGACCTGTCAGCATTAACATCCCACCCCTCCTGGCAAAAAAGCCAGCAAGGGCGAGGATAGCAACGCCACCTGCGCCGTTAGTAACACTGAGTCTTTTTCTGTAGTTTTCATGCATTTATTTTGTTTGGATAATTGGATTTGGGGGGCTGGGAGCCCTTGAGGGCTGGCGCATGCCCCAGCTGATGGCCCAGTCTTGGTTTGGCCATCCTCCAAGGGACCCTCCAGGGTCACTGATGTGTTGCTGGCCTCTTGTTGGCTGGAGAGGCCTTGGGGCTGCTGGTCCTCCTCTTTGGGGGGTCGCCGTCGCCCCCCAGAGGAGCGTTCACTGCCCCGGCTGGAAGTGGAGGGCCTGGGCAGAGCCTCCCCTGGCTCCTCCTGGGGCTCTTCTTGCTCCGCAGGCATGGCAATGGGAGCTGCCGGGACCCTCACCAACAGCAGCGGATGAGGTGCCGGGTAGCTCGTCCGCACTGGATCTCGCGGGGCTGCCGGAGGGGGCTGGGCCGGGGGCAAGAGACCCTCCTTGGGAGGCAGCGGGGCCGGAGGCACCCATGGGGCTGCCCTCCCACCCCCTGGCAGCATGGGCATCCCGCTGGCCCAGCTGACRATGGGCCTCTCTGCTGCGTCGTTGCACAGCGACATGTGCATGCTGTTGCACAAATGTCACCGTGCAGTTTTGGAGGGAGACCCCCAGCATCTGGCCTGGCAGCTCTGTATCCATCCCACGGTTGGTCAGGATGCCCATGATGGTGTCCTCCATCATGGCTGCCTCCAACACTGTGTTGCCAAAGATCTCCTCCATCTCCTGATGGACCCAGGACTGCAGGGTCTGGAGGAGCGTTGGTTGGTTCTGGAAATGGTTCATCCAGTTTGGGGGCTGGAGGCCGCCCACAGGACACCTGGGCAGCCCTGCTGCAGCCCACTGTTGGGGTGCTCCAGGGTGAYGGAGGTCATGGGYRGCTCGGTGTYTGGGAGCTCCTCCCRCCTGGCRGACRGYRACTGATGGTGTCACGGATGGTRTGATGACATGCTCCACGTAGTCATCGTCCGCCCGCACCGAGTGCAAGATGGAGAGGATCCTCCTCTTGCAGAGGGGGCACTCGGGCTTGCTGTCAGCCCACTGCAGGATGCACGGGTAGCAGAACTGGTGGAGGCATGGCATCACGTAGCTGGCCTCCTCCCAGCTGTCCAGGCAGATGGGACAGCGGTTCTCCAGCTCCGTGGCCGTGCTCTCCACTCGCTGTGGTGGGCTGGGGGGAGCTGGGGATGWCRAGMYGCTCCCTCTCACCRGCGCTGCAGCAGCGRGTGTCRCACTAGAAAGGGAAGAGAGGCCCCAGTTGTTGGCTGGCCTGGGGAGGGGTGGAAGAAACGCCCAGGTCCCTCAAGAAGGAAACCCTCCCAGGTCCCCAGGGTGAGGTTTCCCCTCCCAGCTCACCTCTGCTGCTGCGAGCGTGCTTCCTGGGTGCCCCGGCTGCCTGAACCTGGCAGGGCCGGGGAAAATCCTCTGACGGCTCCGGGGTYGGGCACTGAGAGCTGCAACGAACAAGTGCCCGAGCACGACACCAGCACCAAAGGCCTCGCTCAACACTGCAAACCTTGCAAACTGCTCAGCCAGAGTGCAAGCACGAGCCTGCTGGGTGAGACTCAGCGCCCGGATATAAGCAGCGAGGGACGCCTGGTCACAATCCATCGCTTGGGGATGTCACAATCCATCACTGGGTGACATCGGAGTCTGTCACTTGGAGACGTCTCGGTCCATCCCTTTGGTGACAACAGAACCCACTGCCTGGGGACTCGGTGACATCAGAACCCATCGCTTGGTGACGTCACTGTCCATCGCCACGTCACAACAGGCCATCCTCACCCATGGTGCTCGCCCCAGCAGTGCTGCAGCCCCAGCACACGTGTCTGGGGTTACCACAGCGCCACTGCCCACTCCACCCCCCCATCTCTTGTCTTGTGCTCAGCATCGGTGTTTCACACCAGTCACCGAGGCCTCGGCCGTGTCTTCCCGGGGCCCCGTCAGGTCGCTCTGGCCGGGGCAGACAACTCCAGGCACATGCGGCAAGAGGGTTCACTCGGTAACACCTCGTGCCTCCCGGGGAGGCTGCAGGACAAAGTCCCACAGGCTCTCCCCACGCCCCAGCACTGCTGGCCAGCCCTCTGGGCTCCCCTGCTTCCTCCCCCGGGGGGGTCACAGGCAGCACTTGGCTCGCTCTGGCGGGTTTTCTCCTGTCTTTCTCCCCCAGCCTGAGGGTGCAAGGGTGATGCCCTCTGCTCAGCACCCATCAGGCCTCATCTGGGCACTATGTCCTCTTTGGGGTCCTGGACAGGAGGGAGGCCAACAAAGCAGAGGGGCATCTCAGGGGAGGCAAGGAGGGTCTGTGGGGCTGGGGCACGGACCAGAGAAGGCGTCGGGGCACCTCACAGCACACGCCGGTGCCTATGGGGAAGGTATCAAGGGGATGGGGACAGGCTCTTCCCAGCAGCGCCTGGTGGGAGGGTGAGAGATGGTGGCATCTCCTGAAACTAGAGAGGTTCAGGCTGGAGATAAGGAAGAAAAGCCAAAATCCCTGTGAGGATCAGGAAGCACTGGAGTGGGTTGCCCAGAGAGGTTGTAGGATCCCTGAGCCTGGAGGTCTTCAAGACCTGAGTGACCACAGCCCAGAGCACAACTGTCACAGGCCCCTGAAGGGATGCTCGCTGAAGTCCTGCAAGAGAAAGCATTGCCAGTGGGAAATACAGCAAAGGCTTCCAAAGGTGCAACAGCTTCCAGAAGGTTTTGACTTTCTGGTTTCATTTGGTTCAGCAGCTTTCACAAACATTTGTTTAGGGTAGGATAGGATAGGATAGGATAGGATAGGATAGGATAGGATAGGATAGGATAGGATGGAATGGAATGGAATGGAATAGAATAGAATAGTTGCAGTTGTAAGGGACCTACAATGATCATCTAGTCCAACTGCCTGACCACTCCAGGGCTGACCAAAAGTTAAAGCCTGTTATGAAGGGCATTGTCCAAATGCCTCTTTTTAGGGCACTGACAGGCATGGGGCATCAACCACCTCTGTAGTAAGGCTGTTGCAGTGTTTGACCACCCTCTCAGTAAAGGAATGCTTCCTAATGTCCAGTCTAAACCTCCCCTGATGCAGCTTTGAACCATTCCCATGYGTCCTGTTGCTGGATCCCAGGGAGAAGAGATCAGCAGCTCCCTCTCGACTTCCCCTCCTCAGGAAGCTGTAGAGAGCAATGAGGTTGCCCCTCAGCCTCCCTTCTCTCCAAACTAGACAAACCCAGTGTCCTCAGCCGCTCCTCACAGGACATGCCTTCCAGCCCTTTCACCAGCTTTTTTGCCCTCTTCTGGATGCATTCAAGTACCTTAACATCCTTTTTTAAATTGCACAGCCCAGAACCGCATACAGTACTCAAGGTGAGGATGCACCAATGCTAAATACAGCGGGATAATAACCTCTCTTGACCGGCTGGTTATGCTGTGTTTGATGCACCCCAGGATGCAGTTTGCCCTCCTGGCTGCCAGGGCACACTGCTGGCTCATATTGAGCTTAGTGTCAACCAGCACCCCCAGATCCCTTTCTGCAGGGGTGCTCTCCAGCCACTCCTCTCCCAGTTTATACTTGTGTCTGGCGTTCCTCCGTCCCAGGTGCAGAAGCTGTCATTTTTTTTTGTTAAATTTCATGCCGATGATAGTCCAATGCTCCAATCTATCTACATCCCTCTACAAGGCCTTTTGTTCCTCGAGAGAGTCAACGGCACCTCCCAGTTTAGTATCATCAGCAAACTTACCAACTGTGCATTCAACTCCTGCCTCCGGATCATTGGTAAAAATACTGAACAGAATTGGCCCTGGAATTGAGCCCTGAGGAACACCGCTGGTGACTGGCCACCAACCAGATGTAGCTCCATTCACTACAACCCCTTGAACCCTGCCGTTCAGCCAGTTCTTCACCCAGCGCACCTCCCCAAGGAACGCATGCAATGTTACCTCAATCCCCAAAACAGAAAGAGTCTGTCCTTTCTCCAAAGAAGAGTCTGTCTCAACAGCGAGCAGTATAAGAAAACAGTTTCACACAGGAACAAATCTTCTGTGCTTTCAACAGGAGGAGTGCAGACTGTCTTTTTACTTTCTTCTGTAATAGATTACAGTTTATTACATAAAATCATAGAATCATTTAGGTAGGAAAAGACCCTTAAGATCTTTGAGTCCAACTGTAAAATGTTACGTTACATAAAAACATATTCTTAACTGTAAGATCTGCTAAATTACATAGGAATCTTAAACTTAGAACAAAGTCATGCTTGTGAGTGTGCTGTGTTAACAAAGCTAAAACTGTAGTTGCTTATTGGCTCTGAGCTGCTGTGGTGGTATTCCCCATTTATTGTTGGTAGCTGCAAGGTAGCATGTTCATACTGTGTTTGGTAATTAATGTGGAAAAGACAACATCAGTGGGTAACGAAGTTTAGCTGCATAGTTTTTATTTCAGCATTAGATTGAGGAGAAAAGAGATAAGCAAAAATGTATTACAAAATCAATAGTTCCAAGACTCAGGCACTCCAGCAAGAATGTGCAATGACTTATCGTTGTACTTTTAAATTCTCTGTCATTCAGACTGACATTTATCAGAATATACAGAATCTTAGTTTTCAAGCATTAAGAACTAAATGCTGAAATGCTAAACTTGGAGAAGCATTTGATTTCCTAATTGAGGTTTCTGCATGTTTTGATTCAGGAGGAGTTTATTAATAGTAAACCCAATTAAATTAATTTATGAAGCTGTGGTGCTGGTACAATTGCTACTCACAGCCTATCAAGCTAATAATGTTTGTGTAGCATCATGTGTGTGGCATCTGAAAATAAATTATAACTCTGAATTTGGAATGTGAGCTATTTTGCTTTGCCTGAGATACAATGCAGTATCCACTATTGCATTGTGGGAAGATTTAAATGAAAAAATGTGACATTCAGCCATTAATTGGTTATACATAGGGAAAAAAAAGAAGAGAGGTGTCTTTGGAAATGAGGTCTGATAAACATTCAGTAAGTGGTTTTAAGTCCAAAGGAAGAAAAGTAAGGGGAAATTATCATTTGGGATTACATGAGGGCTGGATGGATACCCAGGCCTCCCAGCAGTTTTGGGTGATTCGGGGTGCTGTGCCCCCAGCCACAACAAAGGGTAGCTGCAGAGCCAAAGGTTGTTCATTTTGACCCTCTTCCAGTGGCTGAAGTAGAAGAGTGTCTGTTTATTTTTAATTCTTGGGAACTCCAGAGGCTTTGATTGAAACTGGCATAGAATTTCCTGTGCAGAAAAAGCTAATTTTCCTAATTTGGAAAAAATCAACAATCCTATTATGTGGAATTATGATGACACACCAGAATTATTTCATGAGTTCTGGATTCCTTAGCCATACCACGCAGACCTCGGTCTCTGGAGCCAGCCGACAAGTGGATAGTGCTAATAATAGACTGCTGCCTTCAGTACAGACCAGCCCAGAAGAGACACATACTTACTCATCTATTGACAGAAAGAAATGGTGAGACACAAAAAACATTAGGTTTTGCTCCAGATTTCGGAGGACCGTATGCTCTCCTGGTGGTAGCCCCTTTATGCATCCCTAACCTGTCTCTTCCTCCCACTCCCATGGCCCCTGTCCTCCTGGGCCCTCAGCAAACTCCTCATACCATTGCCTCAATTAACCTTAGGCACTAGCCCTGACAAGGGTGCCAAGCAGTTATATTTTCTCACACACGTCTGCAAAGCTTGCTGTAGACGGGGTATTTGGACAATGTATCAGCTACATTCTCGTAGGCTGGGCTGAGCACATGAGGATGGAAATGACATAAAGGCTGGACAAATTTGGGTAGTGTTTCATGGGAACAGCAGAAGGTATGTTCCAGCAAGTCTCAGGTGTCTGCTCAATAGCAAGGGAACACGATAGCATCACAACCAAATGGCTGCTCCTTTTCCTTATAGTGGTTTTGTTTTGGGTTCTAATTTTTTTTTTTTTCTAAAGACAAAAATGGTAATTTTCTCTCGCCTCATTTTTTGAAACACCTGAACCATTTCTTTTGAAGTAAAAAAAAAAAAACAAAAAACCAACAAAATTAGCTTTGGACTGTGGAAAATTTCAGCTCAGGTAAGTTCTACAAAGTTAAGAGCAGCTATGAAAACAGCCTCTAACATTGGGACGTATTCACAAACTGTAACTTTCTGCAACATTGCCTAGAATAAATAGTTCATATTTTATCCATAAAAAGTAACAGAGAAGCTAACAAGTATTTCATATTGTTGCTTAGGTGTTTTTAAAGAAGTAACTTAGTTGATGCTGGGGTTTTCTGACAAATGGAATATGCTAATTTTTCCTTGAGACTGGAAAAATTACTGTGAAACTGACACGTCAGTATTATATGGTTATAAATAGTTGATGTTTCTGTAGTTTTAATAAAAATGTTCCGTGGGAGACTTTGACTATGAACACTTGCATGTACATATAATTATGTAACCAATTTATAGCTGATGCTATGATAATTTCTGGCTGTTTTACAAAGCTCTCTGCTATCAGATGTATAATCTCTGTGTTAGCTGAAACAGAAAAGCCACCTTTGTTATGTTAAAAAAAAAAAAGAAGAAAGAAGAAAAAAGTTATACCAGTACAGTTATTTTCATTTTTTCATTTGCTCAGATACTTTCATAAGTGATCACATTTTTAATGGCATGGTCAGTTAGAACATTTTTAATTCTGAAACAATTTTTATTTAATTATGTTTTTTAACCATTGTTTTACAAAAATGTCTTAACTTTTTAACCTCTACTAAAAAGCTAGGAAGCACTTTGCAGAAAACTTGTATTTCCCATCATTCAAGAAAAAACCCAAAATGGAAAGCTTGAGGCACTTCCATGGGATTTCGTTTTTTGTTTTAAATTACTCCTTTGCCTTTCTTGTAACCCCCACTTCTCTCTGGATTTATATAACTGGCTATTTTTGACCATGCTTTCTTAGTCGTCTTTTCTGTCAAGACTTTCTACCTCCTACCTGTCTTCCTGGCATACATACAAAATTCCATCAATGGATTTTAATGAACTGAAGAATAATATAAAATTTCTATTTGTGCATAAAATCTGCCTGTGTATGTAAATCATAATGCATGGATATCTACCTGAAAACTTTAAGGAATTTTTTTTAAAAAGTATTTATTATATCCTGCTTATCGCTGGTGGCTTTTATGGAGTGGGGTGAGGGTTGCGCCAGGCAAGGTCGGAGCAGCCCGGCAGGAGGTGGGCTGTCCTTCTCTTGCCCACTCCCAGGCGTAAGAAGGGACGCCTGTCCCCAGACCAGCACCCTTGGTAAGGCCCAATTCCCTCCATCCCTCCCTCCTATGGCATCACAGCCGTCAAAGATGCCCTTCGCTCCTTCTTTCTCGCCTCCACGGCTTTCCCATCCCCCCGGGCAGCCGACATGGCCCCTTAGCTCTGCCCTCTCAGTCGCATCCTCCTTCGGCATAGCGCAGCAGCCCAGGTGGAGCCCGACGTCCCCTGCGCTGCCCCAAGGCACTGGCAGCCCCATTGCTGAAGCCCTCCCTGGGCTGCCTGGGATGCACCTTACCAGTTGTATTGCTACCTGGATACGGCAGCAGTTATAATGACATTTTCAGCTGGTGGACTCTTCCAAGGCCTTTTTGGAGTGGACCTGTATGTACTTACGCAGAGCGGCATGGCAGGAGGAGGAAGGATAAAAGCGAAGAAGAATTTTTCTTTCCTCTGGCAGTGGGGCGAATAGGGAGCTGCTTGTTAGAGGCTCTTCAGAGGGCTCGTTGGCCCTGCTGTTTTCACTTGGGGATGTCGGAGGGAGGCAATTTATTAGACAGTCGTAACACACTGAGAGGGATAACTTGCCTTAAAAAAAAGGGGTGGGGAGGGAGACTCATAATGATTTCTTTGGTGAGCAAGAAGCTGGTATGCTGCATGGTCAGGTCTATGTTCCCATATGTTGAAATCTGTTTTCTAAAGTTGGGGTTTTTTTCCAATTCTTCAGTAACCTTGGTTGCAACAGAGAAGTTTCTGTTAAAAATATCTGACACTCAGCAAAACAGACCTGCAGCCTTCCTTGGATTGCCAGCTGACTCATCTGATTTCAGGATTTCATCCCAACATACTGACACCTATGAAAGCAGAGGGAGAATTTACAAAAATGTAATTTTAAGTAAATTAAAAGAGAGAGTTTGTTGGTAGAAGTAATATTAGATCATCTGTTTGAAGTTACATGTGGTAATCAGAGGATTATGGCTGGTTATACCTCCAGGGACAATCCTCTGTCCTTGCAGAAATTCAGGACATAGATGTCCTTGTTTAGCTTTGCTTCTTTGACTGTTTTACCCAGGTTACTGTAGCAAGAGCCATCCTGCCGCCCGTGTCTATACTTCTGTATGTGATTACTGTACTTGGGAACAGCAACAGTTTTTGGTACACTGAAAACTTTTCTGAATATGTGAAGCAATAATAAATATGTGAATGCCTGTGATACCGGCAAACCACAACAGCAAGTAGTGTTATCTAATGAACATCCTGCCACAGTTTCATATGTTCAGTTCTTTCCTACATCTTTGCTAGTAAGGGCTGTGTGTTTTTCTTGTTACAGGAGTGATGGAGGGTGATTCTGTGAAAGAAAGGAAGGCAATACCATTTTCCGTTGACTTCACCCACTTAAATAATTGAACGTGGTATCTTTTAGCAAGGACACAGCTCAGCTAGGAGTGCTGACGCCCACTTAAGGCAATGCCCAGTGAGGAGAACAATTTGGTTCATGATTCAATGAAGGCATATGCTTAAAACCTATTGATGTCCTCCCTCCTTCTGGCGTTTAAATGCTTTTAAAATACCTTGCATTAAAAGCATCCTCCTTTCATGGTAACATCAGAATGTATGTTTAAAACATTATTTGGACAATGTTTTAGAGAGAGACTTTGGAGCCTGAGTTTTGTGTTTAAAAATACTGATTTTATAATCCATTGTGGAAATAATTGCAATAGGCTAAAAATAAGGTTGTTGTTTACAAGTTGCTGCTTGACAAACAACTTACTTTTATCTAGTTCGTCACAAACACTAAGTCCATTTGCAGCTGTGTTTTTACTAGTGACATTTCAATGAATTGCTTTATCTATTACCTGGCTTAAAGTGGTGTCTCAAATCCTATGATTAACATTAACAAATTCATCATTTAGTAGAATCAGTAGAATAAAGATCAACCGTTACTTTTTTACTGATCTTAGACATTGAATCTGGAGTTTCAGTTCACATTGTACTTTTTTAGGAACTAGCAGATAAACATTCAAATCAAACGCAGCACAATCGCTCTGTTCAGTAAATGTGACTTTAAGTACATTTTTTTAGGGATTCTGTTATGTGCTACTTTTCACATAAAAAGTACAAAAATAAATGTTATTTGTTAATATTTATCTAAGTTGTATGCTAGACATACTTTTGGGGTCTGTTGTTGAGCATCTGGTAGCAAAATTCACGGGCCATAACCCTGGTGAGTGTAAATTGTCATAGGTCCATTGACTTCAACTGAGCTATGACTATTTATACAAATTCCCCTGCCTGTTAGTTTTTGACTTTTTAACACTAGACTCCCCTTCTTTTCTGATACTATTTATTACATTCCTTTAGTGTATGGGAAAAGTTTTTACATCCCTCTTGTATTTTAGTGAAGTCTCTCTTTGAGGTGTTAACTACTTCAACAGGTATTTTCTGGTATCCCAGGAGCGCTGATCTTTAGATGCGGGTGAAGATATGCAAACAAATGATTTTATGTGCCGGAAAGGCGGGTTATTTGCAGATAAACCTTTGGTCAGAGAATGAAACTGTTTGTTCAGAGCATGAAAACAGGTAGGGCGGGAAGCCTGCGCCCTTCTCCCATGACGTGGGTGCAGGGTGCCTCCATCCAGGCAGGGGCCTGATGCAGCAGTGAAGTTGTCCCTGCCATCCTTTCACTTCTTGCCTTCAGTAGGCAGGACACAGATGTGCAGGTGTGGGTTTTTTGGTGTTTTATTGTTTGTGGGTTTTTGTTTTTCTTTTTTTTTTTTAGGTTTTCCTGTACACCTGTGTTTTGGAAACTTCGTTAAAACCTCCAACCCATTTGTGCATGTTACTGAATTTCTGCCCTGTATGGGCAGAAGTTATGGGCGATGTCAGGAGCACCTGGTGTTAGCCCAGCACCTTCTCGATGGATGAATAGTAATAGTTCAGGCAATACTGGTTTTGAGAAATCCCATTCTTTTCCCCCATCACATATTTATACCCCAGTCCTGTTGCCTTGAATGTCAGTAGTAAAACTTCCATTGATCTCCTGTGCACGACAGGAGGCCTATGAGAAGGAGCAATTTTATAGCCTATTGTAACTCTTACTTTAAAAGACAACACTCTTGACAAATTTTAATTCATGGTGAAACAAGAAATTGAGTGTTTTATTTGATACTGTCCCTGAAAGGTAAATATACAAACCTGACCAGAAAGTACCAAGTTTTTTTCTATAGTAACATTAATATAAATTCACTATGTTTTTGAGAGGAGGTAAATTTTATAGATGTGATACAGCATATGACAAAGGTAGTATTTTTTTCTTCTCTCAGATCTTCTCTGTGACCTGTTTCAGTGGGAGGGAGTGAATATTTGGAGACGTGAACTCATTTTAGCCATCGAAAAGTGATCCCCTTGTGAGTTGAGTTCGCTCCCTGGCACTATGATAGTGATACATATCAAGAGTAAGGGTAACAAATTACAAGGGCTGTAGTGCCAGATTATAAGAGGTCCTGATTTTGAGATGCCGTATAAACAAACCATGAATACCTATGTATATTAAAAACAGAAATTCCTGATTTTTTTATTGCAGCCCTTTATACTGCCCTTCCCACAGGTCAGAGTGATTTGCCTCTCTTTGATTAAACATAAACCCTTTATGCCTTTAATTCTTTGTATTGCAGGTCATTTAACTTGTGTGCTTCATGTTTATGAAGTAGCCACACACCGGGCTAAGTAGACTCATAATCTGAAATATGATGCCTGTCCTTTTCCCTCTGATCTTACTGTCGATTATAATCATCCTCTTTACACAGCTTCTGCCATCAGTTTTCAAGCCGTAGCTATCAAAAACTCTGAGACTTTCCCACCAGACGAGTGACTGAATACCAAATGTTGTATTTCTCTACCTGTAGCAAATAGGATGACATAAATCATTTGTCCTTTCCGTCGTCTGTCACTGTCTAACTGTGGTTTTCTGTGCATTTTTCTTTGCTTTGCCACTCCACTTGTAATGGAAAATGAGGGGGAGTCCTAATATCCTCTCTTAGTATTTAACAGTTTTTAATTAAAAGCTGTTTAATCCCTAGACAATATGAAAGAGAGTCAAATCTTCAGGTTTGTTATTTGTTGTGGGAAAATTTGTAGGAAATTTTAAATGCACTTAGTTTGCTTGTGGGAAACTGCTGTAACAAAGTTTCTACTATCTTTTTAAAAACTAACCTCTGGAATATCCTGTTATATTCTATGAATTGGCTTAGTATTGTTTACTTTGGTAAAGTGTAAGCTGAGGATGTATCCCTCCAAATAACTTCTAAACTTATTATTTGAATGTATTAAAATACATTGTTCTCAAATTATAATTTTAAATAACCTTTTTGTTCATTTTATTACAAGGGTAGGTTGGGAGGTTATTATTAAATTAGTTGGATTTTTTAATGTATTCAATCAAAAAGTTTTTCTTTCTGAGTTTTCTGGAGGATTTCTGAGTTTCTTTTTATGGATGATGCACAGTGTTGTGTCTCTTCCATTTTCAGGAAAATAGATTTAGGTTACAAGTTTCTCTTGACTTTGTAAGTTAAGTTTGTGGGATACAATCAGAAAAAGGTATCTTACTAGCAAATAAATATCTAGTACCTCTCAAATCTTTCCCTTCCTGAACCCTTCCTAAAGATTGTTATGCCTTCCTGTGTTTTCTCTATTTTTCAGCAAAACCACTAGGTCTGCACTCGCTGTGTTTTCAGGGTCACCAAATACATACTGACAGCTCTCATCAGACTTATGTGCTTCACAAGGTGATTTTAGTATTGAACAGAGTTTCCACAGTTGCCTTTTATTTACTGAGACTTTTTTGTTTCATATGCCCTCTGGACTGTTCAGCTGTGACAGTTACATACAATAGATTGTGTTACATAGATATCATATAGTGTATTGTGCCCAGATGTAWTCTTTCAGCATTTCAGATTTTCCGTTAAGAAAAACCTCTTTGTTTTCTAGGTATTTTCTTTTGTAGTCTTTTGTTCAGTGTTCTTTCTGTGTCACATGTGAAATTAGAGTAATGCTTAATGCAAGAGTGGGGGTGGCAATGTTCAGTATGTTTTTGCAGTACATGCAGTACGCCTAGAAATCTCTTCATGTACTTTTAGAGGAGATACCTACCTTATGGAAGTCTTACATGACCTCCATCTAGAGAGATTCCTATTCATGCATGCTGGGCTTTATTGCTACTCAGAGGCACCTGGTTCTTCCAGTGCTTCCTTTATAGACCCAGATGTCCCTGGAAGTTATGGTTTCTGTCAGTGGGAGGAGATTCAGCTGGCACCGTACTGCTGAACCTGCATCTTTCTTCTGCATTGCTTGTTTGGTTAATTCTCCATTTCATACAGACTTCTTCTGCCCACAAACATGAAGGCAGACTGTGTTTAATCAGGCGGTGCAGTGTATGTGTGATAAGGAACGTGTAAATGTCTTATCAGTGCTTGGTCCTTCAAGATGTTTGCAGACCTTGTAAGCCTGGTCAATCTTAGAGATGCCCCATGTTGTACATAAAAGTAGTACCAGTGTTTTGGTTTTATTTGTGCGTGCCCAAAATAAAAGGTTATCCTGTTTTAGCTTTATATTAGAAAGGCTAGTTCTTAACTTTATTGTTCTGGCAGAAGATCACTTTATGGGCCTGGAAAACTAATGGCATTCATCTTAAGAAATGGAAGTTGGGATTTTAGGAATAGAGGGTCTGTTCAGTCAGATTCTTTACGATTTTATTTTTAAATCCAAACTCTGGTCAAACATCTGACAAGTAGTCGGGAGGAGAGTTCTCTCAGTAGGAGAATACACCTTACCTCCACCCTAATTGAGTGCTGAGAAAATTGGTCTAGGTGCGCTGTCTTTGAGACTGCCCTCCAGCAAAGGTGAAAAAAGGTCAACACAGGATATTCCTGACTCTGTTTTGTAAAAAAAATAGTTATATAAAAATGGAAGAAAATCACTAGTGAGAAAAGATAATGCCGTCTTGAAATATTCAGAAAGAAACAATAAAGAACAAAGGTAGAAAAGTACTTATGGGGTTAGCTTGTAAGATTTCTGCAAGTGGAGCAACTTGAACTCTTCTGGATTCCTCTTGTGGAGTCAGATTTCTGCCTTTACCAGGGTTCTTGATCAGAGCAGACTTTACAGCTCAAGCAGCAGGAAATTGAAGAGTCAGTATTTCTGCCTATTTTCAGCAGCTTTTAACTCTTGCTCTGATCAGCAACTGAATTGCTGGCATATGGTTTGGAGCATGAATCAAAGCCACACATGGTTCCAAAGACTCCTGTTTGAACTGAGCATGACGCCGCTCCTGCGCCATTTTATCAGATTCCCCCTCAGCTTGCTTTCTGCTGCAGATGTTTTGCCATGTGCTGAGTGTACATGTAGCCGAGGAAAAGGGTAGTCTGTAAGAAGACTCCTAAGTGCTGCCACTTCTGCAGCTTTGTTGAAATCAACTATTTTCCTGAGAAGACTAATGTAAGTTTATCMCCTCGATCACTAGTACTAGTCAAACTGTATTCACTGACTTGCCTGACCTAACAAAGATACATGTAGAATAACAGCCCAGCTTCTGTCAGAGTATCTGACATCAGGTTACTGTTTACTTTTGCTTGCATCCATGGTAATGGTCATATCCAGTTTAGTTTAATCAGCAGTTGACTATAACATGGGAGAGGGCAGCATATGTGTGTATATATAGTATCTAAGCTGTATTTAGAAGTTCTTGACAGAAATAAATAAACTGAGCTAAGTAAGAGATCACACTCCTTTTGTCACCAAACCCATGCTGTTTGGAGTGCTATTTTTTATAAATTTTTTTTTTTCCGTGTGCTGGCAAGAAACCCCTGCACTGAGAGTTGAAGTGTGAGGTACAGTTTCAGTTAGATACATTGCAGACTTTGTTCTGCAGGATAGGGGTATGAATTTACTCTTGAGAAGGAGGTCAAATAGGGGTTTCATATTCATTCAACTCCTTATGGGAATTGCTGACTTCCTACTGAGGTGGTCAAGGATCATAAAACAGGCGCAGACAAAATGCTTTGATATTTTTGTCCCTTCAGGCATGATGCAATTGTTGCAAAATTAGAGGTTTTGTTATGAGAGTGAAAGAATTTCACTGCAGGAATTAATTCATCTTGAAAGACTCCTCCTTTACTTCATCCACCGTAATCAGAAACTTACATATCTTTGTGGAAGCAGTCCTTGTTTCAGAGTTTCTAGACAAAATGTTGCTTTATGCATATTTAACAATCATACTGTGATAGGATATAAAGGCCGGATCTGGACGACAACTGTGTGAGACACTTCACATCACCATGGTTTATCTAGCAGCTGTGTGATGGATTGGGTCCTGTTAAGTCTTTCTGGGAGGAAAGGGAGAAATGCTGCTTGAGTGGTGATCGATGGTTCCAACTTTTGGCCACACTGTACAGACAGTCCTGCCCAACCTTCCACTGCCAAAAAGTTTATACTTTAAGAAATAGTGGTAACATTTCCCTGAAGAGATAAGCTTTATCAGGGAGACACAGCAGAGGAAAAATGAAAAGAGGTTCCTAAGACAGAATAAAATGTAGGAAATAACGGGCTGCACTCAGCACTGCGTAGGTGTTGGGTGATGTGCTCATCATGGCTAGCTGTTGTCAGGCAGCAGGTTTTCATGCTGCTTTGGCCAGCTGAAGTTACGAGGTTTTACATGTATTCACTGACACTTTTGTCTCGCTCAAGTGGCACGCTAAGGAAGGGTGAAGGTATTTGTTAGAGAAGTGGAAACATGGGTGACCAAAACAGGTATTGCTATCCAAAGATGATAAAGGTCAAAGTGTGGAAGAGTGCTGAAGTAATACTTCAAAAAACGCTGGTATGGGAGAGTTACCTCAGACTTTTGAACTGACTGTTCAGTTACAAAAGCTGATTAAGCTTTTGGATGTCCTGGGGTTACTCTACAGTCATGGTTTTCTACATTATGTTTTATGCCTTTTTTGGTCCATCATGCAGTGAATGACGTGATGTGAATCCATCAGGCTAGTGAATCCTAGCACAGAGGCTGTGCCATGCCAGTGGAAACACGTGGCATACTGGATATTAACTCTGAGAGCACTCTCACTCTGAAGCCCCTTTTCAATGCTCAGACAGTTACGATGTACAGATCAGCTCTGTATTATTTACTGGGGCTTTGGGGATGATGTGTTGAACCACTGAGCCTTTAGGCTAGTGCTTTTATGCCAAAATATGTATGTTGATGTAAGGGAGTAAAATTTGGCCCAAAACCTCATTGAATTGAAAAATGTATTAAAATACATTTTGGAAGAGGAATTTGGCATTGACTCTGACTAGAGAGAAGAGGAAAAGAGGTTAAAACCTTGATTACTTTTTATTCTGTTTACCTAATTCAGAGTTCAAAACTATTCCGTGTTTTAATTAAAGCTTGGCAAGGTCTCTTCTGTTCACGACAGGAAATGAAGAAAGGGAGAGAGAGGTGAGAGAAGAGAACCAACTGTTTGCCTAATTGTACTGGGTGCAGCTAGGTGCCAAAAATGCACGGGGACATGTAACAAGATCTATGTTGCTGTCTCAGTCTAACAGCTTTTTAATAGATTTATCTGTCAAATCCCATTACTGTTAGCATATGATTTTTAAACTAATCTTGGGTTTTGGTTTACTTCTTTCTCTAATGAGGTATTTACAGGGTGCCTCATTAATACTTCTAAGGTAGTGCAGAGAGAATTGGAGGAGAAAGCTGCACCTGGGGAATGGAACAATCTCAGATTTACAGTCTTTTGGTGCTTTCTCCTTTTGTAAGAATATATTTTGTAAAAATTCATTGGGGACAGCTAGACTTCTGCTTATAAAATCCTAACCTGTCTTTTGCAGAGAAGATTACCATGAAGATGGGTTCTGTCAGCCATACAGGGGAATTGCGTGTGCACGAATCATTGGAAACAGGACCATTTATGTGGACTCCCTCCAGATGCAAGGGGAAATTGAAAACCGAATTACTGGTAAGCTTATACATCTCTGTAGCAGGGTAAAAACCATTCATTAAAGTTTCCAATTCAGGTATAAATAGTGCTATCGTCCTTTTCAGTTTTATTGGTCAATGACTAAGACATCCTTATATTAAGGTTTAGAGGAGGTGAGCCAGTTTCCCACTTGTGCAGTTATCAAAATTTGGAGCAAGGAAGATGAATATCTGCTGTCATATGTCGAAGCTTTTTCCATGTCCTTAAATAAAATGTCAGAGCATTGACTTTTTAACAGCTTGTAGTTTATACTGGAACTTTTTGCATGATGGATTCAAATAGAAGATTTTTTAAAAAATCAATTTTTGAGGTAATAAAAAATTACTGGTTTTTTATTTTCTTGAAAAATGTATGGTGGCTTTTCCCTTGGGTTTCCTCCCCTATTGCATAATCCCGGCAGAGTCTGGATTTCACATTGATTTATATAAAACAAGAGTCGACCTTCCTGTGCTCTGCCCCTGCTGATTCTTTTTCTGATCATTGTTTTGGTACAGAGTCACAAACGTGCATCTAATACCTTAATGACTTTTAATGGGCTGTACAGCAACATGGGTTTTCTTCACTGGACCTCAGTTAGCTGACATTCATAGCTGTGACAGTGATGTACACAAGTAGAGCAAGCAAATGAATCCGTGGAATAGAGCGAACTGTTTATCATAATATATGGTCAATTAACACAGTCCAGCAGAAGCTTATTTGCATCTGGTCAGATATGGCTAACTAATTGAATCTGCAATTTTAATATAACTAGTTGCCAAAAAGAGTTTGACTTCACTTGCCAGCTCTGTCTCCTTAAAGATATTACCTTAAAGGCTCGTTGTCAAGCCAGAAATCCAGGTCAGGTTTTTTTCTATTCTTGAGATGGTGATCAGATTCTGGGACTGGCAAAATCCAGGTGCTGACCTTTCCTGGTGCTGTTACGACTCATTCCCCTCCCTCCTTTCTCCTGTACTCTGTTGTAATTCCAGCCTCTTTTACCATTATGTCATTAATTAATACATACTATTGATACCATTTTTTTCTATGACATAATCTCTATCCTGTTTGGATGTTTTTCAGCAATATGGAAATGTTCAGCTATCTGAAATGATTAAATTTGTAACTCTGTAAATTAGGTTCATAATGTCCTTTAAAAAAAAAAAAAAAAACACAAAAAAACTGTGATATCTTCCAGAAAATGTTTACTGATCAAGTTATACTTGTTTATGGAATATGCAACATGGACATTCATGACCTGGCTGCTGGATCCCTAATACCACTGCTTATCGGTTAGATTTTGAAGGCTGGGGCTGGGACTCTCTGTCCTGGAGTTGAGGAGAATTTCTGATGGAACTGTTCTTTTTTAGGAGAACTCTGTGAACCACCATGTAGAGCTGCTCAGTGCCTAGCTAGGCAGTAATGGTAATCCATTAATAATATGGCATTTTCAAACTATATACATCTGAAGGACATACCAATGCCTTCTGCAAAATAACCCTGAGGATTTCACAGCATACTTGGTTCTTACAAGTCTTCTTATATGTAAAACAAGTATTGCAAAACTGGGTGTTCTCTGTTCAAATGACAGGGTATTTTTGAAATTGCGTAACTTGTTAGATAAAAAAAAATCTACTGTATAACTGCTGCTGAGATTTTGCTTATATTTTTGCCCATGCTTCCTAAGCCCAGTTTTTGGTGGAAGGTCTTTGTGCTCAGAGCCGTAGGGCGTTCAGGGGAGGCTGTGCATGGGAAACGGTGACACCTACTGCCCGACGCCCAGAACATTTAACAAGGTTACAGGYGACATCTATGGGGAATTTTCATTCTGGATTTTCATTTCCCTGCTGTGCTGATGTGTGAAATACATTCCCTTTGTCTCTACGGCCCCTGGTGCTGTTCGGTCCTGGCCATGTGGTTAGGTGAGAATTGCAGCCTTCTATTAAAAAAAGAAGGACGTTTTTGGAGAAAAACTTGAGACATGACTTGAAAGACTGGAAGGCCAACAATAAAGAGTGCATGGACCTGACCCCTGACCTGTGGATATGTGTGGCTAGCAATGTCTTTGCTGTGCTGTTTAATATCTGTTTAATAACTAAAAAAATAAACCCCTTAGATGCCACCACACAGTCCTGCTGGCTTTTGCGCCTCCCATCAAAATAAGGACATGATTGTGAATTGTGCACTCTTTGCTCACGCTGATCTAAATTTTGTAATGCCTTTGCAAAAATTAGTGTGGTGTTTCAAATAGCCAACAGCGACCGCTTTGCTCCTCCAGGTTTATTTTTTCCATGTTAGTCTTTGGGACAAGCACATGTCACAGCTGTTGTTTGTGGCCTGGTATCGCGCTTGCATGCAGTGTTCCCTACGTGACTGATAAACAGTTATATTCCTTTGTTAATGTTCCTGTATTAAAATAAGCAAAGGTGGAAACAGTACAAAAGGCTGGAGTTGGGCTGCTTGCCGCATGTGTGGTGTTTAGGAGGAGACAGGAGACTCTCTGATAGCAGGTGGCAGCAGGAAGTAGATGGTTGAAAGGAGAAAGCTGGACAAGAGGGAAAGAATTGATTTGTAGGTTGTAAATAGACTGCTGAATGACTTGAACTGCTCATTTCCTCTCTTTTTACAGTGTGCGTTGGTGGAACTTGCAGTCTAGCAAGCCTCACTCACAAATGATGCTTTCCAGTGTGGGAATGAACGTTCGTACATTTAAAGCTTGATTCATCCCCAGATACATGATGCACATGCACATCTGTCTTTTCTTTGCAATGTGCAAGAAAACTCTCAGATAAATGTTAGTGTGTAGATGCTGAGAGCTGAAGGAGAGGATTAAGTTCCGAATTCATGATGACATTCATCTTAATGTGATCAGTATGCTGAGATTGATTGCATTCATTTTTCCCAAAACTGCAGCCTGTTAGGCTTCTCATGTCTATTAATAGCAATATCTCCCCAAATACCAATGGCACACTTCCTTTTGCCTGTCAAGACTTAAAAAAACCTTGTCTTGTTTATTGATCAAAATGTCTATAGGAGGAAGAAGCTAGGTGATCCTCATTCAGATTTTACCTAATTAGGAACTTTGGAAATACATGTCAGCATCCTGGCAGGTGTATCTTGCCTTTGTTCTTTATCCTTTCAAGTTAAAATCAGTCAAGCGCCAACAGTTTGCTCAATGCTAGTCACTTGGGTAACTTCCTAAGAACTGAGGGCCTGCAAGCTCTGTGCAGACGTCAGAGGGATGCTGCATTTGTCAACTCTCCTTTACAGCAGAAATGACCTCATTTCCCTGCTGGTCAGTAGGCTTTCAGACCCTCAAGAAAAGATGAAAGTTGTAAAAGGCAAATTACATGAAAATTATGTTGTTTCTCATGCTTTTCATGAATTAATACTTAAGCAGTATTTTTGTTCCTTTCCAGCTGCATTTACCATGATTGGCACTTCTACGCATTTGTCCGATCAGTGCTCACAGTTCGCTATACCATCCTTCTGCCACTTTGTGTTTCCCCTGTGTGACGAGCGTTCTCGGACCCCTAAGCCGCGGGAGCTGTGCCGGGATGAATGTGAGGTTCTGGAGAACGATCTCTGTAGGCAGGAGTACAACATCGCTAGGTCAAACCCCCTCATCTTGATGCAGCTACAGTTGCCTAAGTGTGAGGATCTCCCACGACCTGACACCTTGGAAGCTGCAAACTGCATAAGGATCGGGATCCCCGTGGAGAGACTCAGCCGATGTAAGTCTGGGTGTTTCATCACTGGGAAAAAGTAGGGTTTGTTGCTTCCTCAGGTTGGGTCTGAGAGACAATATTTTATCAGTCATTCTTTTTGTAAAGAAAGTACTGCTACACTGGACGCTACTGCTTTTTATCATGTTAATACTGACCACAACCTTGCACTGTTGTAAGGTGTAGTTAGGATGGCGAGGAAGTTTAAAGGATACTGCTTAGTACTGAAAAGGGTTATATTAACCACCCTGGGCTATAAAACTCTGTGTTCACACAACTGATTTGACTCAGATTTGCGAGGGGCAGCAGTGCGTTGCAGGCTTCCCTTCCCACATGCCTCCCCCCACCTCTGGCTCAGTCGTTGCCTTTCTGGATGAGTCCCTCCGTACAGCTATTTGTGAGTTCTGTTTACCTATCAATAAACCTCAAATAGGCTGTGGAAGCCTCACTGGAAAAATCTATTAAGAAATTAAACATTTAATATTCATTCTTTCTATACTGAAATCCACAAGAACATTAATCCTGTAAATCGAGCATGGAGTGTAATTTCTTCACCTACATGGGATGGGTGAAAACATTGATCTCGCTTCCATGAATTTATATTTGCATCCAGGAGTAGAAGAGCTGTTCCGTTGTCCCTAATTATGTGCTGACAATTTTTCTACCTACTCCATTTCCTAGCAATTAATCACCACCCCCTACCATGTTCAACAAGGAAGCTCCAAGAGACTAAAGATGTTTAAAGTTCAAAGTGTGATAAGATCATTCTGAATATCCATTGTCTGAACCCACAGTTAGGAGCAGGGATCATGGCATAACGGTGGGCATGGAAGACTAGCTGTGTGCTAGTAAGGCAATAATCTAGTGTAGCTGAGAAGCAGAAATAACAGAAAATGATGATAGAGACAAGTCAGCCAGGGAAGAGGTATCAAGCAAAAGGAATGAGAATAAAACCAACATAAAGTCTGTCAWAAGTCATCTGTGATCCTCAGAGCCAGCGGTGCTCTTCTGGTGGAACAGCTGTGGCGTGAGTACCCTGGGGGTTTGGAGGAAGGGCTTTGAGAGAGCTGGATTCCTCAGGGCTGGGGAGGGGGACTCGGAAAAATGAAGAAGGAAATGTTGCAAACGTACAGAAAAATGCATGATTCAGTTCAGGTGATACATATGGGAGACAAGCACTCAAAAAGTATGAAGAGAGGGTAGCAGCAAAACAGAGAGAATAAAGATAGGAGTTCAGCAGATATGAAAGCGATGTATCTAAAGAGAAGAAAAGCCTGAATCCCTTCTTTCTAAAGAAGAAAAGAAGGAAAAATTGGCAAAAGGCATTAGAAAATGCATCACTAATTTCTCTAGGAAGTGAGCAGTGTGAGGAAGACGGGAAGATTATGAGAAATAAGTGTTGCAGGAAGTTTACACTGTTGGCATCTGAAGACTTTTCCTGAAGTGAAACTCATAACTTTAATTTAGGTTAACTTATTTTGTCCTGTATCTAAAGGTCCATACATGCCCCTTAGTATCAACTTGCATTCAGAGTTACCAAATAGTGGTGTGTATAGCCATAGAGCTGAGACAGTCCAGGGYAGAATCCAGAAATAACTGGGTGTAAGAGTACAGATACTCACAGAACTGAAATTTCAAAACCCACAGCTTTCATTTAAATCCTGAAGTACCTCAATTCAAGTACTTTTTGCATATGTGGTCTATGCACTTCAACCCTTTTGGTCTTGCTGGCCCTTGATTTTTGTGTTATTTGCAATGTTTTGTCAAACCCTGTGTTACAGATCATCAGTGCTACAACGGTTCTGGAGCAGACTACAGAGGCACTGTCAGCGTTACCAAGTCTGGCCACACTTGCCAACTCTGGGACTCCCAGAGTCCCCACAGCCATGATCTGACAAGCACACAGTTTCCAGAGCTAGGTGGAGGACATGCGTATTGCCGAAATCCTGGAGGTCAGATGGATGGGCCCTGGTGTTTTACAAAGAATAAAAACGTACGCATGGAACTGTGTGACATACCTTCTTGTAGTATGTATTCTCTTTCTTTTTTCCCCTACTACTGTCCTGAATCCTGTGTAATTTTGAATGTTCCCTATTTTTACAAGTACAATTCACTTAAGAGGGTTACGCTTTCAAATGTTTCACTTGCTGTAATGTGGCACCCTTGTTTTGTGTTGTAGGTGTTTAATATTTTCTGGAGATCAGAGCTTTTAACTGAGATATTGTGACACTTTTTTATTATATATTGGGTGCGTAAGCTGAGAGAATAATTAATGATACTGCTGCAGTTTGTATTCTAACTTGTCAAATGTCAGACTTGACGTACTTATCACCTGTATGTGTTTGGTTTGCTGACACTACTCAATGGTATATTCGTTTTGCTCTGTATGGCATCTTGCAGGCAGCAAGGATTTTCAGATCCTGCAGAGGGAGATATAGCACCGTGCTTGGTTGGAAGGAAACCGTGAAGTGCAGAAGCAGAGATGTCATAAAACAGATATCTTATCAGAAAAGTCCTACACTATCTGCTAGTGGCTCTGTACTGCACAACTGATAGCAAAAATAAAAAGCACAGCTCTCTCAGCTTAATACTGTCCCACTCACTTCCCTGTATTGGTACAGCCTTCACTCTAGGGCTGTTACAGTGGTAACAGTCTTTGGATACAACAAAGCAACTTAATACTGTGCTTCATTAGGAAGAAAAGCATGTTTCCTGCAGCAACAGATGTATCATGGAAGCCATAAAAGCGATTTTGTTACAGACTGCCTGGATATTCAAGAGTGCTCAAAATTGATATGAAATTTCTTAGTTACTTCACTTTTTTACAGTAACATGATTTGACATTTATAATAAATTTCTACATTGCATGTAACATGGTGTAAAGATAACACTGGGATGTGGTTGTGGTGAAAGCAGTAGCCACAAATAGCAAAACCACGAATTGCAGAAAACATCCCAGACAGTTCCAATGAACATTTTGGACATCGTTATGCTTTCCTAGAGTCTCTAAGTATCAAGAAAAAAGCATTTTAGGAAGGTTCCAGAACAGTCTTATTAAGTGCATTGATGGCTTTTTCATGTCTGTCTTGCTGTAATATGAAAGCACTTTAATTCTATTAAGTACAGAACAAATAATATCTCTGCCAGTGAGAAGTGAGATTTATTTTATTCTGGGCAGAAGTAGTACCGGCGGAGCTAAAAAGTGAGTGGGCAAAGTGCTGATGAAATGGCTGAAGCTGGCCGAGAAGGCCAGGCTGCAATGTTGTGCTGCGGTTTATTACATTGAGTTCACTGCTTTATATACTGTGATGAAGACTACTCACTTGTGTTTTATCCCCTGAACAAGATAATGCAATGATACTCTGGTCTATGTCCTGAAGTTTCCACAACCAGAAGCCTCAAAAATAAAGTGAAATAAACCACACACTGTTACAGTCAACACATTAAATGTGGGGCTTCTAGTTTAGCTTCATACTGCTAGTTGCTATGTCCATTCAAACTTCTTTGAAATATTTAATAGAAAATTATGGAGACTTCTGTTTTCAAGCTATAGGAGTTTACTTTTTGTTTAAAATATAGTATTAATAATCATACCATAGTTTTTTTTTTTTTTTTCTTTACTGTTCAATGCATTAAAAATACTTGTTGTAAACAATGAACATTTCTGTGCTTGACAGGTCCACGTGACAACAGTAAAATGGGAATCCTCTACATCCTGGTTCCCAGCATAGCCATCCCTCTGGTTATTGCCTGCCTTTTCTTCCTGGTCTGTATGTGCAGAAACAAGCAGAAGGCATCTGCTGCCACACCACAGCGCCGCCAGCTGATGGCATCTCCTAGCCAGGACATGGAAATGCCACTCATTAATCAACACAAACAGGTATTTTTTCCAGAATTTGCTTAGGCCACATATTTCCAAAGTGTCGTGATTTTCAATGTCTCAGGTTGGCAGTGTTCGAATTGAACTGTGTTGTAAGGGACCTGATTTTCATACTGTGCTGGCCATCTACTTCAGTGAAAACTAGGTCTTGCACTTGCTAGCTGTATCTAGAAATCCTGGCTTCCGGCAACAGCTTTCAGGACAAAGTATTTTATGACATTTGCCCTTACCTGTCAATGCCCATTCTGCCTGTTGTCTCAGTGACTGGAAATGTTGTTATTTCTGATCCAGTCTTCAGCCTGCAGCTCATTTTTGCTCCTGGTAGCGACACGGCCGGTTTGCTTGTTTAAAGCAGGATGCACGGTTGGGTTTCTTGTCTAATCTGTCGGCTCAGTCCGCTGGTATTCTGAACCATCACCGAGCGGGGAGCTGAGCTGGGGTACAACATGTTTCTAAGACTGTGTATCACAAAGGATGGTGAAACGAAAAAGGCTTTGAACTTCTGTCTCCAGATCTCAGCTCCTGCATATGATTTTCTGGGTCAACTAACTGATCTCCACGCTAAAATCCTGTTCAGAGCTAACGTTGAATTTTTAATCACAGCATTTACAAGATGCAAGCTCTAAAAAACAATGCTCAATTTGGAACAATTGGCAACATCTGTTCAGGAAACTGTAGAATATTTGTGGGATGTTACCAATTTTAACAAATTGCATTGATTTTGTGTGGTAAGGGGGAGGTTTAATGGCTGAGTCTGGGCTGTGCTGGAAACTGTCTGGTCCAGTCCGCGGTCTGTTGGCCACTAAAATCAGAGCTTGTTCCCAAATCACCTGCTAAAGCCTCTTTCCAGCCTGCCCTGCTCCCTCCTGCTGCAATGCCCTGTGTGTGAAGCTGTGGCAGCTGCATCTGGCTTAGTCAGGGACTCCTCCAGCCCATGCTGGTCAGGACGGACCCATTAGATCACCGTCACAAATTCCCTTGCTTTCCCTGCCAGCTGCAGGAGGGAGGCTCTGGGGATTTCTCACACTTGGCTTTGCCACTTTTTCCTTCATGTACCAGAGAGAAATTCCTTCTTCCTTCTGCTCCTCTTCCACCTCCCTTTTCATCAGAGATAGTGCGAGGTTTCTCAGGGGGAGTACTGTGTACTGTAGTGCAACGGAGGAGAAAGGGCATATCTGCTACTGCAGAACTGAAAGAGAGAGGTTTTGTTCCTCCTTCTGCTGGAAAGGATATTTCAGTTCACCCCAAGGCTGCCACCTCCTCAGCCAGTGCCCACAGCTTTTCTGACAGATCACCAGTGGGCACCTCTGGGCAGATCTGTAGGGCAAGTGCAGCTGCAGTTAATAGACGTCATCGTTTGCCGGATTTACTCTGAACTGATTATTCATTTAGCTTGCAGGAAATATGGTCGCTCCTTTATAAAAATAATTATACTCATCATCTTGCATCATAATTCAATTTAAGGTTAACTGTAAAATCAATATACTAATGTGAATATACAAAAAGCTGAAAAGTCATTTTGGCCCAATTTATCTTCCATTTGGAGCATCTAATCAGTGGGAACTTTTCTTTAGTAAGAGATTCTGTTGTTCAGAAAACATTGTGATTTTTTACTGACTTTTACTTTCTTTACTTCATTTCAGGCTAAACTTAAAGAAATCAATCTGTCCACTGTGCGGTTTATGGAGGAACTGGGAGAGGAGAGATTTGGCAAAGTCTACAAGGGGCATCTTTTTGGTACAGCACCAGGTGAACAGACACAAGCTGTTGCTATCAAGACACTTAAAGACAAAGCAGAACTGGCTCTTCGGGAGGAATTCAAACATGAGGCAATGATGAGATCACGATTACAGCACCCAAACATTGTTTGTTTGCTGGGAATAGTGACGAAGGAACAACCCATAAGCATGATTTTTAGTTATTGTTCCCACAGTGACCTCCATGAGTTCTTGGTGATGAGATCTCCCCATTCGGATGTTGGCAGCACTGATGATGACAAGACAGTAAAATCCACTCTGGAACCAGCAGACTTTTTCCACATCGTGACTCAGATAGCTGCAGGAATGGAATATCTTTCAAGCCACCACGTTGTCCACAAGGACTTGGCTACTAGAAATATACTGGTGTTTGATAAACTGAATGTGAAAATATCTGACTTAGGCCTTTTCAGGGAAGTTTACGCTGCTGATTACTACAAACTGATGGGAAATTCCCTTCTTCCTATCCGGTGGATGTCCCCTGAGGCTATTATGTATGGCAAGTTTTCTATTGATTCGGATATATGGTCATATGGAGTTGTGTTGTGGGAAGTTTTCAGCTATGGCCTGCAGCCTTACTGTGGTTATTCTAACCAGGATGTCATTGAGATGATCAGGAACCGACAGGTTTTGCCATGTCCTGACGACTGCCCCACATGGATATACACTTTGATGTTGGAGTGTTGGAATGAATTTCCCAACAGAAGACCAAGATTTAAAGATATACACAACAGACTAAGAACATGGGGAAACCTTTCTAATTACAACAGCTCAGCACAAACCTCTGGGGCAAGCAACACCACGCAAACAAGTTCTCTCAGCACAAGCCCTGTTAGCAACGTCAGCAATGCTAGGTACATTGGACCGAAGCAGAAAACTCCAGCTTTCCCTCAACCGCAGTTCATACAAATGAAAGGGCAGATGAGACCGATGGTCCCACCTCCTCAGCTCTACATTCCAGTCAATGGTTACCAGCCAATGCCTGCCTATGGCGCTTACTTGCCAAATTTTTACCCCGTCCAAATTCCAATGCAAATGGCTCCTCAGCAAATGCCTCCCCAGATCATTCCCAAACCAGGCTCCCACCACAGCGGGAGCGGATCCACCAGCACAGGCTACGTAACAACGGCTCCTTCCAATGCGTCGGTGGCTGACAGGGCTGCTCTGCTCTCRGAGGGCACGGATGACACGCACAATGGAACGGAAGACATCGCCCAGAATCCCGTCCAGGAGGAGGAGGAAGAGGAGGGCTCTGTGCCTGAAACAGAATTGCTGGGCGATAATGACACACTTCAGATGGACGAAGCAGAAATTCAGTCAGAAGCCTAAGGAATTTGGCCTCATTGCTAAGGATTTCACATCACTTCCATGCATGGAGACTGTACATCCTTAGGCTTAATAGCAGTGATTTTGATCTGACTAAAAGAAACAAAACTCAAATACCTACACCCATGTAAAGTGCAGCAGTAATGATATACCGGGTTTATTGACCATTGCCACCATCAGATTTTGCAAATATGATGGTATAGAATTGCTGGGTTTAATCTTTTTTACTGTCCTACAGTTCTTGAGGGAAGCTGCTTTTCAGTTATGTACTGTTGCTGTGCAACGTATTGCAGAGTAGCATTGCACATCATGTATATCATGATATGTGAGTGTAATGTTAGTGAATTATGCTTAAACCAGTAACACAAAAAGGAATCCAACTATGGTTGCAGAATTGCTCTGAGCATAAAGAAGTGCCCTGGATATGATGGACAGCTTAGTTTATAGTATTTATCTCTTTGATATAATGGACACGAGATTGTTGTTTGCTTTTTGAGTCTGAAAAAATAATAAGTTGAGAATACTGATCTGTGTTTGTATTACGATAACCAGAAAAGTAGGGAAACTGAACATAAAATTGGCTGTGCTGAGTCAGACCATGGGTCTGTCCAGCCCAGCAGCATGTCCTGAAAGGCCATTGATAACGTCTGCCCAGGGAAGACTGCAAGGGCAATTTCCCTTGTAGAATTTCCCCAGGGTATTTCCCCAGCCTCCAGCAATTTGTGGCTTAGGGACTTCCCAAGCCAGAAGTGGATTTTTTTTCTGTTTAATAGCCCTCGATGGAATTTTCTACCATGAATTTATCCAAATGATTTTGAACCCACATAAACTTATAGCATCCACAACATCCTGTGGAAATAACATGAGAGGAGAGAGGATGGCTTTCTTTCATCATTCCCAATGAATGACTGTGACAGAAGCTTCCAAATGAGATCGTCTGACTGCATTTGTGGATGAAAGTATTCCTTCTCTGCTGTGTATTTTCAGCAGCAAGCAGCCTTAATACACTGTTAACCAAAAATGGGGATATTGTAGGGGATATTGTAGGTGTGCACTAACTTAACAATCCAACTTTAATTGCATATTGGTTATCAAGTATAGAAAAGGGCTCCACATGTATGTTCCTACATTGTAAAAGTGTTGGGGTTTGTGCGGGGTTATAGACTTACTTGATTTACCACAATTACTGCTGGATTGCATGTGAAACCATGTTTTTTCCTGCCTCTTTAGTGAAAATAAATCTTTGAACTTTAGAAGACCAAAATAAGCAATACTGTACAAAGTGCTGGTTTTGTGCTTCTATTTGCAGGATGAATCATGTACAGACCTTTAAATGTAATTTATGTTTTACTACATTTTATATACTTTTTTTCATTGAAATATTTGGATTTTTGAATGAATGACTTTATAACTTAACCATTTACAATATTCACATGTGGTGCAGTTTTATTGTATTGCTGTTTCATTTTGTTAAACATGCAGACAGGTCCGTACATTTCATGACCCTTTCTGTAATACAAGCAATACACATTCTCATTGTAGCATTGTAGCCAACACACACTATAGCTATAAGTTGTACATCCAACATGGAGTATTCAATAAAGTGATGCAAAAAGTATGATTAAGTATGTTATCTTTATAGTTCCTACAGCTGCTGTTTTGTTACGGTACTTTGTGGAAATAGAAATGGCCACAGTTCCTTAGGTTACAGGTTTCATACCTAAACTACAACTTTTTATTTTATTACATTGGGATTCACTTGTAAGTCGTGTATCATTGTGATCTACACCCTGTGTTCATGGTATGGCAGCGTTACTTATTTCCAGCATTTCACCTGGATTTGGAAATGCACTGGTAGGAATAAAATATGAAAGCTTTATTACTTGTGTTAATATAATGCAGCTTTGGGTGCTATTACTAAATAAAGGATAAATAAATAAAAAAAATGTGAAGTTTATTTACTTTAAGTTCTTTGTTTCTTCTAGGTTTCACGTTCTCAGATTAATGAACTTCATTAATCAACTACATTGGCTTCCTTTGCTAACTTACTGCCCGAAAAATGGAGAGTAAGTGGTCCAGTTACACCACAGATGCGTCGGGGAGAGAAGAGATATAAATGATCAAGTGGCAGTCAATGGAAGCATCTGTACAGCACTGTCTGAAGTTCAGCCCATTTCTGACAGTCAAAGAGCATTACAACTTTGGGTGCTTTGGGTGCAGTTTGGGAAACTCCTAATTCACTTCTTCAAGCCTCATAAATTCAAGCTTATAAATCACTATAGTCAGAAAATATAGGACAGACTCCTATACTGACTTTCCCATCCCCACTAAGATGTGAACGCGCTCTCAAAGTGATGGTAGAGGAGCAGTATACAATTCTCTAGGCCAGCCTTGGTGATACACACAGTACTGCAGAGGGGTTTTCACCCCTCTGTTGATGTGGACACACTTCCCTGAGCTGCCACTCTCGGAGCTATGACGGCATGCAAACACCTCATCTGTGACTCAGGTGAGCACCTCTGCACAAGTGGTTACTACTACCAACATGTTAGTGGCTACTGTAAGTAATATGGATTGGCAGTAACTTGTTGCTCTGCAACTCCTCAGGCTACTCCCCCCGTGATGTCTGCTGCAAAGACCCAGCCAGAGTCAGGATCTGCCTTTCCTCCTCAAGATTTGGAAGCAAGGCCAAGGAAGAGCAGGTAAGGGATGAGGCGGTAAGTGGATGGAAGAAGGTGGTAAGGTGGCAATAGGGGAGGGAAGGGTTGGGGTTGGGGCCCAGCAAAGCCAGCACAATACTGCTCCCTAGGGCATCCAAAGTTACTTCTTCCTACCAGGGCTAGCAAAGCTGGAGTTTGTCCTGGTGGCAGAACAACTTTTCTAGGCGACAAATATATGTCTGGATGGCCAGGAGAGGGCAAGGTGTTTTTGAGAAGACTGTGGGATGTTTCAAAATTTTTCTCTTACCTCTTGCTACTTCCTTACTCCGCTTCAGCCAATACGATCTTCCTAAGTAGACAGGGACTGACCTTGGGAAAAGTGGATAAAGCATTGGTAGTGTCCACAGCAGCCCACTGATGAGGCAGTAGGCTGTGGCTGACAGAGACTGCCTCTTCCCCATCTCCAGTGGTATATGACACTGGACCTGGTGCATGCCCTCCCCCACCCATCCCAACTGGTTTAGCTGTCCTCTCTCAAGCCCAGCTCTCTGATATGCAGGTGTCTGATCTTGGCTCAGACTGTTGTGAAGAAAGAGCTGTTGGAGAAAGAACTGGAAGGAGCCCTGGTGGCATCAGCCCCTTCTCTTATGTGCAGCCTATGCCTGCAGAGCACAAAAATGCTCCTGGGATTCACCTCAGGGCAGGGCAAAGCACCTCTGTGCTGAACAGGTCCTTGGCAGGGCTGGAGATCAGCCCAGCATCAGCAAGCCTGAAGGTCTGCACTGCCTGTGTTCATGAGTCCTGGTGAGGAAGAGGTGAGGAGGGAGAAGCTGCAACATGAGGCAGGAGGGCTTTGGGTGTAGCACAGTACCAAGTGCCAAGGCAAAGTCTTGACCCATGACAGGACTTTCTTAGGGTTCATGTATCCCAGAGCATAAAGAACCAAAGAAGGTCTATAGGATCCAACAGTGCCTTGGTGAACCGAGCATCTGCCTGTGCCTGAAAGCAAGTGTGGGTCCCTGTTTGCAAAAGCATATGGGGTAGATGGGGAATGGATTTGCAATCACAGGGCAGGGAAGATCTGGGATGGTTCGTAGTCTGAGCGGGGAAACTAAAGTGACTGTGGATGTGCACACCTCCTCCACCATGCTAGTGCAGCCTGGCAAGAACACCAATCTGAATACTGTTCTGATATTGTCCGAGATTTGGGTTATTGCAGGGTGTTTTCATCTGTTTTACCCATTGGGACTATAGGGAAGACAAAACTATAAACAGTGCAATATAAACAGCTGTGTAAGAACTGAGGATTCACCCACAGTGCAAACTGATAAGTACAAATAGGCCTTATTATTACAAGATTTGATAGGCAGCTTCAGTCCTCCACCTTCATCTAAATGTCACTACTCTCAGTTCATTCTAATGATTTCCCTAAAGGCTGATCCAGAAAGACATGCTCCCTGTGGAGATATGAATTCTTTGCTTCCTGTATCTGCCACGGCTATGAATATCATAGTGGGTCAAAGGGAAATTACTTCACAGTAACAGTACCTCAAACTTTTATTAGAGATATGAATTTGAATTTGTTTCTCACTTAATATCTAAGGAGCTCATTAGATGTCACTTGCTTCTGTGTTCAGAGAAATCATCTCACTTCGGCCATGTGGGAATGAAGGGAAGAGGTCTGATGCTTTCTGGGAGAGAGCTCAGGGACACTTGTTGAGTTGGAGCACTCTCAAAAGATGTCAGACCTTGAGGCGTTTGCCAAAACAAATATAAGGATGAAGCACCCAGCTACGAGCGCAGTTGTATCTTCAAATAAAGCCACGCTTTACTGTTTTTAAGTCATAGTTTGACCCTGCTTAGACAGTAGCTCTCTGTTTCTAGACAGACAAACTCTACCACAAACTGTTCTCAAAAACAGCATTTTAGTTACTCAAAATATGAAGAAAAAATCCCCTAGCAAAGCCATCCTCTATCTGAGGAAAGGGACTAAATTCATATTGTAAGGAACAACATATGTTACTGTTCTATAAATAAATCCACAAAATGTCAGTCGAAAGGCAGGAATCAAGTTTTGGGGATTTTCTCAGACACTGGGAAAGGGATATTAGAAGATTAGAAGAGTAGTGGCATACAGCATGAACAATGACATGGCTCAGTGAATGAGGTTTAGTTCCGTCTTATTAGAAAACTGAATTTTGTTCTCGTTTTTTTCAAAAGTGACCTTGTGTAATCTTTCAGTTTTGCCCAGCTTGTGGATATGACAAGTTGTTGGCTCCTTCAATCAGCAGTATGAGGTCTGAGCAATCTAGGGACTATGAAGCAAAACTAAATGTGCTCAGCTGGCAAGATAAACCAAGTCCATGATATCCTGGTCAGGCAGATCTTTCTCTGCACCAAAATGTGCTGTATCTACTGTGATAAAATGTAGGAGAGTTGGTTTGGCAGGGTTTCCTTTCCAGAAAAATGCCATAAAAACATTTTGCACCTAATATTCCTGTCTTGCCCTATGTTTGATGTTGAAGAGTTGTAGTGTCTGGACTCTATAGCCACTGCTCCTCCTTGATAGATACATGGTGGGGCCTCCTAACACTGGGTTCCCACTACAGAAGGCTGGGCCCCTTGGCTTGCTTTGTGATTTCAAGTAGTGCATGTGCAACCCCTGCATGTGCATGTATGCACGCATGCCCGTTTTTGGACGTAAAAATATCCTGGAATATAAGGCAATAGCTCTGTGTTCAGGGTCAAATGAAATATGTGTGTGTGCACACACATACACATGTTCGTACACACATACGCATGTACGTACACACACGTGCATACAGACACGAAACAGCAAGGGGCAATGCATATTCAGATAATTGCAGTTCATCAGGGGGTGTTTTTCCCTTTGCCCTCTCTGTGATGTGCAGATGCTCCAGGGCTGTGTGAGGTCTTTTGCAGCTCTGAATCCAAACCCCATTCCTCCCAGTGCGAAGCGAAGTCTTTCCCTGGCACTGCTTCCAGTCGGTCACAGTACTCGGGGCTGTGCCAGGAGAAGACTCACGGAGTGAGCCTGGCACAAGAAATCCCCTAGCAGCACCCATGGGGTGCTGCCCCTGTGTAGGACTTGCAGAGAGGGTTGTCACTGTCACAGTTATGTTCCTGCTCTCCCTCCAACACCCACGCTGAGGGTCTCAGCATTCTCCCCGACCCGTCCAGTTGCTTTAAATGAAAAAACATAGCTCTAAATCTTAGCTGAATACTGCAAGATTGCACAAGCAGGGGGAAGTAATATAACTGAGGTTATGGCAGGAGCTGGAAATAGTATGGGGTTCACAGGGCTGTAAATCTCCAGGAGAGTCGGAATTTAAAATAATACGATACTGAGGGAACGCAGAATCCGATGTAGCTACTTCTCATTTCTATTGATCTGAAAGAGGAACTTCACTTTATCTCAATTACAGTGTACCTGATGGTTTAACTGTCCTTTTTAAGACCTGTGTCTAAAACTGGAAATAACCCATCTGTTCAGTAGGTTCTTTTGTTAACTCTAAAAGTGGTGGAATTAGGGGGAAAAATTAGATTAAAATTACTGCACTYATTTGATTGAATGTTTGTTTCCATACACCAAGTAATAAATAATCATCATGGAGATTTACAGACAGTGCTTTTGTTACCACATATTTTATATTTGTTACTGAAGAAGATATGTTTTGTAGGAGCCACCCTCCATATAGACTTTTTGCAAATTTCTTTTCAAATTACTAAAGTAGTCCCTGGAGATGTTGGGAGCTGTTGTAATTTTGATTCATAACAATCAGTTTTAACAATCTTATGAAGAAATCCAACTCTAATTCTTAGTCTACTTTAGAGGTAACTATTTGATATACACCACCATTAACAAATGAAAGGAATTCCTTTCAGAACCACAAAAGACATTGTACTTAACAGATGGGATGGTGGATAGGAAAATAGGTGGCAAACTAAAGAAGTAACTGACCACATAGGGACTGTCTCTAAGTCATTTAAAACCAGAAACATTTCAGGCACATAGCATTAATTTAATTTAGTTGCAATATGATTTCAGCTGAGGGTCATTATTCCCAAACATAGTCTGAGGTTTTCAGCTATGGTAAAGATCTTTGTCTTGCTCTGTTGTTAATCCTATGAATACGTTTTTTTCATAACTTGATGTGGTTTACCATTTAATTACTTTCATATCAGATTTAAATTAAATATATATCTGAGATGTAACCTGAAATGTTGGGAGAAATATCTTGTAAAAGAGCTAATAGCCATGTGCTTTTCATACCAAGGAGGGGATGTTGTGTTCCAGTTTTTCCCACTGTCTTGTTACCACATCAAACGCATGTCTCCTCAGTGTATCTTTCTGTTCCCAGCTCAGTTAGGTGATCATTTCGGTACAAATTACTGAGGAAGCGTTTCAAATTATACACTGTTAGCACTGAAAGAACTGGGAATAAAGAATTTGTTTCTTTATGAAGCGAAGGTATTTCATGCTGTCTTTGCTTCCTCTGTTCCTTGTTCCTTTAATATATTCCTCGCCCTTGCCCTCCGTTAGGTATTTCTCAGAGGACAACCGCAGCATTCACTAATGCATTTCCTCTACTTGAAATACTGTTCTCTAAGGGCAGACTAAAAGACACAGTTTATATATTTTTAAATAGATATGTTTACGAACGAACTCAGTCTTGACATGTTGAAAAGCATGCAGTGGTAAAAGTGTGAGGATTTTGTTGTTCACTAACTTGCAAACCCAAACATTCCCAAACGAAAGGGTGTATGGAAACAAGGTCTTTGGTTTTCAGCACTAGTTCACTGCTGACTTTGCTGTGGCCTGCACTTTTGCATCCTATAAAACATAAGTACTGGCTTTTCATCAACATTTTGCAGTGTCTTTGCTTATAATTAGTGAATATTTTTTGTAATTTCTTTACCCATTCTGTTACCCAGGTATCTGATGTAAGCAGTTCAACTCTTAACCGTCCTCTGCTGTTGGTGTCTGTTAAGGCTGCTTTTGTGGAAAGAGCTAACCTGCATTAAAAGAAGTGAATCCACCCGAACCAATGCAGAATTCACTTCTGAAATAGGCGGGGTGCTCTAAGCTCAGGCCTCCTCCTAGCTCTGGGACGCCTGGCAAAAGCCACAGCATGGAATGGTGCAAGCCCTCCTTACACGCCTCAACCTCAAGCCGGTCATTTTGGCTGAGGTGCTAAGCCACTGACTTAGTGCTGGAGGAGGTCAGGGGGCTGGGATCGCTAATCGGGCAGGAGCCTCATGCCGAAAGCTGGTGCCGAACTGCTGAAGGTGGTAGTCTTCTAAACTGCCCTAAGTAGACTCAAAACTACGGCCCTAGTTAGACTGAGTATTTTTCCTAATCGTGTTTGTCTGAGGAGTGGGGTTAATTCTCAACTGAGTGCCCATCTCTGTCACCGGCACCATGTGGGACCCCGTGTAAGTTATTTAGGTTTCTGTTGTTGTTTCTCCTGTAAACAAGAAAATTGCTGGTGCTTCATACAGGTATTATGAGGGGAAACTCATGAGGCACAAGGGAATTTGTACTGCAGACAAGCTTAGCAGCCTGATGATAGATTACGCTTCATGCTAAATACGGCACGAAGGCATTACAAAAAGGCATCTTCTGCTCCCCAGAAGATTATTGTATTAACCGGCTGCGGGGTTTTTGGGCTTGGTGCAGGCTATCTGACTATAGACATACTGTGTGCAGATGTAGCACTTCTGTGGGGCACATTGGTCTGAAATGAGTAGGTTCATCTTGTAATGACAAATGGTCTTGAGGCCTGAACCAAAGCCCATTGAAGTCATTGGAAAAAGCTCTTCAGCTTCAAAGGGTTTTGGATTAAGGCCATAAGAAATGTTCATCTTGTTCTTTTAGATAAACACTCCCCAACTTGTAATCATGGTGTTATTAAAGCATGGTTTAAAAATCTTTTTTTTCTTTAATAGCTACTATAACACAGAGTGAACATTGTATTCTTTTCTGAATACCTTAAAAAGCCTGTGATTTTTTTCTTATTTTTTAATGTGGTAGTGTGACATTATAACACCTTAAATTGTTCTGTGCATACCAAAAAGTATTCATGGTACATACTGTAATTTCTTGTAATCATTTTGTTCGCTAGCCTATGCCCTTGGGAAAAATATTTGCCAAAATAACATGCATGAAAACCTCTTTTTTTTTTCTTTGTGGCTTTGCTTGGAAATCAGCGTACATATTTGCAATAATCTGCTTTTAATAAGTGGGAGTTAATATACCTGCTTTGTTCATGCATTTTTAAGTGTGCTAACATATGAGGAGCTTTTAGGGGGAGGGGGATGGCGAGTTGGGATCTTGCCGCTTTGAAAGGGGTCCACTTCCAGCCCAAGGCTCAGCTCTGACAGAGTGTGCCAGAGCAAGGGAGAGAGTGGGATCAGAGCAAGATTTTGCTCTGCCCCATGGCAGAATTTATTGAAAACAGACAACATTGCAGTGGGAGTCTGAAGGCCAGGAAGTTTGGGGGCAAGGCTGGGGCCACGTCCCAGCTGAGTCCTCCCTGGCCAGCCTGGTCCCTTCCCTGCTGGCCCTCACCTCTGGGGTCTTTCTTCCCTTCTTCCAAGAGGTTGACACTTGGGGTCTGCCCCAGGGCACTGAGCACATCAAGGCCACTGCAGCAACAGCACGTGGGTCTAGGGAAGGTGGTGGTGGACGCTAACAGCTGCCCAGGACCACAGCGAGATGTCGTGGGGGTTGGGGGGTACAGCCCCCATCCTGAAGGCTGGTGAGATTTCACCTGGCCTTCTCCAGAAAAAGTACCAACAATAAGAAGACACTCGTCTTCGTCTTGTCAGGGATCTGCTCCATCAGCAAGTTAATGAAAACAGGCTTTCAGGCAGGGTTGTTAGTGCTTCCTCTCTCCAGGATGGAAGCGCAGCTCTGCAGACCTCCTCCCGCTGCACCAGCACTTCTGCTTCTGGCCGGGCCCTGAAAACAGGGAGACGCACCATAGTGAGGGGAAAAGAAGCTCTTTGGAGTCCCAGAAGGCATTTTGTGCGAGTCCAGTGCAGGTTTTAGATTAATCGATTTTTTATAAGAGTCAATTTACATGTTCTTTATGTGGGTTTAATACACCAGGTTTATTATACTACTCCTTAATGTAGCAATTTGGTAATRTAACTTCCACATTTATCTAGTTGCTTTGCTTTCACTTGCAGTCTTTCAAGACACTGTTATCAATGTGTGTTCTTGTGTACATACTTTCACCTAGTATTTTTCCCTGAATGATATTTCTGTCAATACTGTGTTGCAAGTCAAGATTTTATATTTCTGCTAAGCATCGCAATGTCATGTCAAAATAACTAAGGTGTGATATTTTCCCAAGAAAGTCCTTAGTTTGCATTGTTCTGAGGAAATGATAGACCTGATTCTTCAGTTTTTCACAGAAATTCCACTAAAGCCAGAATAATTTTAAACTTGACCTTGAAGTGAATTGCACATACTTTAAATTCTTTTTTGTTTAGATTCCTGCTGTACACACATGCATGTGCATACCTTTGTACTCTCACAGAGGCTGAGCAGACTATTGAATGACTACATACTTGCAAAACTGGCCAATATTTCTCAGTGTTTTAGGAGCTGTATTAAACAAACTGAACCTCCTTCTCACATAACACAGTGAAATACAATGCTGTTTTGGCAAAGGGTGCACTTTCAGCACTTTTTAAAAGGGATTTTAAAAATAATGCTTTTTAAAATTTATTTTAAAATAAAGCAACGTCTCAGGAAACGGTTCAAGGAAAAGAGAGTGAGCAGTAAGTCCCACTGTTTCAGGGATGGAATCCAGCGAGCTACTGGCAAAGAATTTCTTGTGTTTTGGGAAGCAGGGTGACATTTCACCTGGCATTATAAATTTTCATAACCGAAGAAAATTGTAAACAATGAACTTGATCTTTTGCTTTTGCATATCATAACCTCTCTTTCCAGTGTAGTTTTCTGCACTGACATTGATTAGAAGGTACAAATTCACCCAGCTCATTTAAGAACCAACCTCAAGAATATTCTTCTTTTCTATTACATTGTTTTGCTTATGCCATGGTCCCATCCCCGCAAAGAGATCCCAGCCCCATTTGCATGAACAAGTGAGAAGCTGCAGTGAACCAAGCTGATAAGCTCTGCCATACCTGTGCTGGTTTTGCTGAACGCAGGGAGAGATGCCATATCACCAGTTTTTTGGAGTGAATCTTGACTGTCACAAAGTTTGGCGTATCTCATCAATCTAGATATAATTTGAAAATCTTCCACTTTTGAAAGTTGACTTTCCTTTAGAATAGAACATAGTAGAGAGAAACTAGGCTGATTCACTTTATTGTTGCAGCTAGTGGTGAAAATCAAATAAAAATGTCAGTGTAAAACTGACTTGCTTTTGGTCTCTGACCTTGGTCTCTTCTTTGTCTTGACTTTCACTTATCATAGTAAAAAAAAAAAAGGAGGATTTGAACAGCAGAACTTCAAAATACATTTTTTCTAAAGGCCCACAATTGTTAAGACATCTTACATTTCAGGCCTACAGATGTCCAGGTTGTATAAAAGTCTTGTTAGGTAACAGAAGTGAGATTTTCAGTTTATGCTAAACAGGAAAGAAGTTGACATATCAGAAGTAAAATAACACCAAAAGATGTGATAGAAGACTCTTTCAAGAGAGTGGAGTTTTCTACTTAATGAGTTAACCTTACTGCACCACCAAACCGATGTGTAGGTCTCACGTTACAAGGAAAAGGACATGGAAGAAGGAGATTCCTTTTTATGTTTGACATTTACTCTTTGCTATTCTTTTCTGTATAAGCCCAGATCTGGTAAGGCTTGTAAGTATATGTTTAACATAAGGCACAAAAATAATTCTTGGGCCTATTGAGACTAATGCTGAACATAGACCTCAAAAATGAGAGCTGTAATGAGAGAGTATAATGTCCTAAGAGTCGTGTTAAAAAAATTCATTTTCTCCATTACCTTGGAGTATTACTGAATATGTACTACCGAATATTGCTGCCAGTGCAGAAACTATGTCTCATTAAAAGTAGTGGCCATGCTCTCTTGGACTTCCCGGCTTATTGTGCCATAGGTGGCAGCACGGACCATTGGTCACATAAGCAGACTGGGGGAAAGAGAGATGTGCAGTTAGACACAGTGACAGCCTCTTCAACAACATTTTATTTTTCTGCTGGAATCACTGGAGGATGTGAACAAGATGTATTTCAACCATAAATGTAGCTTTGACCTGTGATTTCTAGGTGGAAAGGGTAGGTATTTTGCCTGTCAAATGAAGTAGGTGTGTGGGTGTCTTTAAATAATTACTTCTGAAACATGGAGATGCGGCTGAGGGAAAAAGGGAAAAGTTTCACTGAAACTGTTTTCTGTGGAAATACAGAGATGTTTTGAATATTGTTATATGTCTGCAATAGGTAAATTTTTGCAAGCATACTTGCAATAAGACAGCATTAAGTAACTGTAGAAACAATGAAAATGTGATTATAGAAATCATAAATCACAGAAAGACTTCTAATAAATATGCCAGCTCTTTTTGCAAGTGTGAGATGGGACAGGAGAGATACATAGTGAGATGTTTCGTTATTGTACTTTTGAAATTCAGTTGGCATATGTGCTTTCATATCATTGAGAACTTATGAACTTGTGCTGTACTGTGTTCAATAACAGGACAAAACCACTAATATAATTGTGTATCAGCATGCCTTGATTTACCAGTAGGCCCTCAATAAATTTTCTAATAGGCCAAAGTTCATGCATTTTTCTCAGAAGCATGAGTCTATTACCAGTAATCCTGAAACTAGGCACTGTTGTTAAAAAAAAAAAATTACGTGTTGTCAATTAATTTCACAGTCTTAAAAAAAGGCCACTTGAAACCTCTAGGGTTTAATAAAATGAAGGGCACTGAATGAGGCAGATGCTTTTTGGAATATCCCAGAGAGTTGTGATAGTCAGACAGATTTGCCCATATGCTTCATTTCACACTTTCTCAAAGGTTTTTATTGATTTGGTTAAAATGTTTTATGAGCGTAGCATTGCCAATAGCAGAGTATTAAGATGTGTTACCCGTGATGGCACTGTAGCTATGAGTTTATTTGGAATCCTTTGTTATGCAACAAAACATCTTGTGTTGACAACCTTATGGAAAACTAGGTAATTGAGTTGGTCATTTACTGCCTAGTTCATCTCCTGTAAAATGAAGCTCTGTACTTGGCTAATACATTTATTTGAGCAGTAATTTTGACTTACCAAGACATCAGTCTTCCAAGCTTCCACCTTTGCACCTTGTCTCTCATGGTAGTGACAGTGCTCCTGTTATTCTAGATGGCACTTTGGCATATGTTCACCTTTATTCCTACTCCCATAGATCTCATTTGCAGCTATGCACGTATTTTGTAATCCACATATAATTGATTATGCTTGATGTTTCTTCTGCAGTTTTTCTTTTAACTCCAGTAGAGTTACTTATAAGGCATTGTTTTTACCATTTATTTCTGTTTAAGTAAAGAATTTGTGTTTCTGCATCTTGATGACACTTTTTTTCTTTAGTGACAAAGGACCATTCTGTTAAGCAGTTTCAGTACAGATGGCAAGTTTAACCAGAAGACAATGAAAACATAATCCAAAGGAATATACAAAGAAAACAGTAGCTATATGCCTATACAGCTTACGTCTGTAGTTTTTATTATTTATAAATTGTAGTGCACTTACTTGTCAGATTCACTTGTACATCTTGGTTTAGATTTGCCTTGTTGCTGAAATACTGTGGAATAAGTGAAATATGCTGCTCCTTCTTATATATTCACATCCATTTTAGTTTTAGAAAAGGTCACTCATAACTCCATGTTACTGAATTACATTTACATCAGAGATAAGTGTGTGATGCTACATTTTTCCAACATAATAATTAAATACCACCTAACGACCTTAGTGACACTTAACTGTTGCACAGAAACATTCCCCTTCAGGTTTATCACAGACAGGAACAGTAAAGATGTGGTGCTTGTCAACTTCCAGAGATTCAGGCTTTAATAAGTACCTATTTTTATATATTACACTAAACCAATCTCCCAAATAAGTAGATATTGACTCATCACTGTTTACTGCAAGTATACGTATTTTTAATGCTGACATTCACAAAGGTTTTATTTTTCCCATTTTCCATGACTGAGTCTTGCATTTAAATGAGATAATTCTCTAGGGAAGGACAAATGTAGGAACTTAACAAACTTTCTTTTCTTTCAGGCTCCATTAAGTCAGTGTTTTCCTTCCCTCCTCCCTCTCTCCTTTGAAAAAGCAAGTAAATATTTATTTTGGAGCAAAATAAAGGCAGTCCCTCTACCACACTTTTTTTTTTCTCTCTCGTGTAGGGTCAGGGGCAGCTATGTTGCCTTTTTTGATTTTTGGTCTGGGGTCGTAAAATACTCGTTTTGTAGACCTTTGCCTCGTCAAGTAAACATAAACGAGCTAAGAAAAACAAACCATTTAAGACTGTGCTGTTTGGACTCTGTACATTACTATTTCATGCTCCCAGTTGTTGACCATGAAATGTCTGCTCATGTCTAGCAAAGTAACTGCATAGAAGAATAAACTCCCTTCTTCCCTAAAGCTTTTTGCAATGAGAATATATTAGTGAGTCCACTCCAATTGAGAAAGCTCATTGGTTTTGTTACAGAAAGTCTTTGTCAATAATTCTAAGACTTCCCTGAAATTTCAAAAACCATCTGGATGAAAATTTTAAACTCTTTGCTAAAACTTTATTGAAGTCTGAGAATTARCTTGCATATTAAGTTTAAATGTAGTTAGTATGGCTCTAGGTCATTTTTATTTTGCATTCTCTTTTCTGTTTGTTCAGTAGGTGTGCAGAAAGTAGCATTCCCTTCCACATGGCTAACCTTAGCAAACCTTATTATTAATAAAACACTGAAGCTCCATGTAAAAAATGCTCTAATACTATATTTGCAATTACAGCTTTAAATCTGTATATTGTATATCTGTTTCTTTATAATAATTCTGAAGACATGAAGGATGTCTAAAATTTAAGTTGTGTTGGTTTCCAACATTTTGCTGTAACATTTCATTCTCAGCACTTGTTTGTGGTTTTGTCAAATTTTTGAAAAATTTTGACAAACTTAACCTTTCAGACTTACCTTTTCCATTTTTATTCTGTGCTGTAAAAAAGTAGCAGGTGCTAGAAGAAACAGATGAGTAGAGCAGAGACAAGTTCCTAAACTAATCATAACAGTGGTCTCCATAGTTTAATGTAGGCCACTGTGGTAAATAGATAGTACCTCTAAATGGTTGAGCATTTAGCAGAAAGACTAACACAAGAAGCCTCCTACTGGAGTTCCAACTCTCTGTACTTTGTTTTGAAATAATTTAAAACTTTATTTGAACACCAGTCTAAAAAGTTATGTTTTCTTAATTTGTAGTTTTCTGTTTCAGTAGAAATATTCTGCATGGCTGCCTCAGCTGAATAGATTGGATATTCCACCTGTTGCCTTTGGTTACTGTCATTGCACTAAAGACTTGCAAATATCCCTATGTTTATAGAAAATTGGCAGCTTCCATATTAGTTCAGAGCTATTTTGTTGCTTTTCCTTTCTCATTCCAGAGGATTGGATTTTGCCAGGAGACCAAACTGTGATTACAAAATGCAGCTTCCAATATGCACTTCATTTTTTATCTGACAGTGTCTCTTTTAATTTTGTACTTTTTTTTCCAAGAAGTGTAGTTTAATGACCATTTAGAAGTAAGTTTAATATTTATGTTCTGTGTGTTTGATGGTGTTCTTTTCAATATGAAGATGTTATGGTTTTATGCAGAAAGTGTAACGCAAAGTTTCTGTTTGCTTTCCTTCCTGCATTACTGGCTTTTCTTGTTCTTAAATGTAATTACTGAAAGTTCATCTGTGGTATAAGACTGTAGGTCATTGCTCAGATTTGTAACCCTTTTTTAAATTTTTGAATAACATGAAGCTGAAACTAATGCGTAAGTGTAAAATTTCACATGGCTTACAAATTTGTATGGTCTTAGCAAGTATAAGCTTGCTTTTTATGTAACTCTGGTATAGGAGTTCCACACAAACAATTTCAATACTCACCTAGTGTTTTCTCATTTTAATTAATTCTGAAATGCGTTTTCTGTTTAAATGAAACATTGAGAATCCTGCTTTGATGCATTAATTTCTTCCAGTGCATACTTTTGAGTGTCATGTAAAGATGATGATTTATGATGAAGTTCATTTAATGTGATTCATTTCGTAGTAGTCTCAGAGCACTTTATAGTTGGAGAATTATACTTCAAATTAATTTAAAAATTAAACAGTAAAGTAGTGACAATCATCTTCTATTCATCAAGTGTAAAAAGCGCTCATCTAAGAAATCATTTATAACTGTCTGAGAAAGAATCACCAAAACACTTTGTAAATATGCATTATTATCCTGTCATTGCATAGACTTACATTAACAAGATTCTTTAACATTGACGCTGACACCGTTTCCACAGCAACAGATAAGGGCGTTGTGGCCAACGTCGTATCCATGGGGACATAGATGGTCATACCCTCTGCTTTACACGCACAGTTTAGATACAAAGGACCAAAATCAGTTGTGGTCTAGACTAGCAAAAGCGATGTGGTCTAGACTAGAGAAAGGCCTAGAGAAACTAAAGTCACCCCCATGTCCTCTCTGAGGTGAGCGATGACACTTTGCACATCACTGCTGCTTTATGTACGAGGAGATTAAATAGGAGAAACAAAGCATGCCAAGAAGCAGTGCAGGAATGTATTGAAAAGAAAATGCCTGACAGCAAGTAAGAGGGTAGAGAAGAAAAGTAAAGCATTAGCTATACTGTGAAATGTGAATATGGAAAAATGGCAGGTTTTCCAATGGCAAAATTAACTTCGTACTACTTCCCACTCCTGTTAACCTTGCAGAACCAACACAGCTGGGAGGGTGTGACCCAGCTCTCCTCCCTTTCTTCCCTATCACCAAGACAGTTTGGCAATTTCCATTTAGGTCTGTATGTGCGTTCCCTCTGACGGCATCGGAGTTGCATGGCTATTACTAATGACATAATCTGAAAATGGTGGGTCTGTTTACATGTTATTAACCATCTAATTTGTCTAGCAGAATCATTATTACTGCTGATTATGTACTTCAGTTCCTTGAATATGGTGCCATTAACATAGCTACCAAATTGTCCTATGACTCGGGCTGACCTCAGAAACCTTATTGACTTCTCTATGACAAGGATACTTAGATTTAATTTTTAATGGGTTGCAGGAGCTACAGTGTTACCAGGTCTCACACACAGTATCTGGCAGAATTCTGAAACCCCACACCTGAAGGCAGGAAACTGTATCAGTACTTTATCCTTCAAAGACAACCTGGAAAACAAGATTCAACAGGACTTTGAAGTCTYAAAACCAAGATAAAAATTCCTTTGACTCAACTTCATTTGTTCAAATCTTGTAATTTTCAGTGGTTAGTGTTTTTGCATGCTTAAGGCTGACAACACAAGAAACCCCAGATGTTCAGTGGTCTTACCCAATCTATAAGCTGTCGAAGTCCACAAGGTCAAGAGAATGGATCTGGGGTCTGGAAGTGATGCTGAAGTGGAAGTGGTGTCATAGGGATCCTCAGCACGTATAGATCTGGGGACTGGGTCTGAGGCAAGGCAGGAAAGTTGCCTGAGGAGATATCAGGGATAAAATTCTGACATCAGTTTATACTATTGTAATTACTGAGTGGAAGATTTTGACCAGAAAACAATGCTATTTGCAGCAGATATACAGTAGCAGCAAAAAACAAATGGGAAAGTGCACTTATGTGAATTCTTGTTACAAAAGAACATACATTACACATTCTGAAAGGAAAAGAGCATAATCCTTTGTACTTTGTCAGCACTTTAATTTTATAGTCGCATTAATTTGTATGTGACTGAAATGTGACTTCAATTCTGCTCCTATTAAAAAAAACATCAACAATAACCACCTACAACAGGTCCGGTTTGGGTAATGACGTGAAAGATGGTACTGGAGCAAATCTTTCCATAGGCTTACGTTATGAATAACAGTGTATAAGCTGTGTCCCATATTAAGAAGCAAAATATTTGTGTCAGTGTAAAACTGGCTCATGGCAGATCTCGCATCAGCGYGACATGGACTAGGCCTGTACGGAGAGACCGTAATTCAACACCTTGCTATTTGAAACCTTGCTATTGAGGTTGCAAAGCCTCTGGAAACAAGGGCACGAAGCAAAGGTGGTGAGGGCAGCCAGCCAGGAACTTAAGCCTGTATACAGTCTCCTACTGTACTGCATGCTGGAGACCAGGATGCAGCTGGGGCTGCATCTTGTTCCTTGTCTCAGTCCACTCACAGCAGTGGGTTAAGAAAAGTGGCCAAGAAGGACAGGCAAGGACTCTATGCCACTGATTCAGGGCTCAGAGCTGTAGCAAAGAGCTGCGTGGAGCTATAGTTTTTCCACAAACAGTAGATGCTTCTGTGTTTCTTTGTGTTGTGATTGACCCACATGTAATGAGATCTTGATGCAGCCAAAAGAATAACCACTCTCCTCCACAAGCACTGACATCCCCCTGACAGGTTCAGCATGCTTTATAGCACAAAGGTGTTGCAGCAACAGTGAAGCAGGAAGGGCATTTAATAGGTCAGAGGAATTTAAATAGTACAATTTGAAGGAGGTCAGTGCAGCAATATGTTAGCACAGTAGCTTGCCATGTCAAGTGGCTTTTATTTAAACAATTGCTCAATTTGTTGGTCTTGACATTGTCCATGGAGGATTCTTGACCAATTGAAATATGTCATGCAGCAGTGTAAGAGAGCAACATCTGCTCTAGAAAGAAGCAGAAATACAGCAAAAGGGCATGTTACTCCTGAGGTGAAAGGTGGTTAGGAGAGAGTGGGATGGAGCAGTCCTTGAAATGTTTGCTGGATTAAACTGCACCCAGGCAATTCTAATTCATTTTACAATGAGTAAATGGTGCTGAGCTCCGCTGTCATCTTGTTTGGTAGTATTCATATGCTGAAGCATTATCAAAGCATAACTGTAAATAAAAGGAAATAATTCAAACCCTCACACATGTAGTTTCAAAGTGGAATATAGAGATTAACTTTATTGACTCACATTAATACCAAAAGAAGTTGTTACATGGTTAAACCCTCACGCATTACTGTTATTCCACCACACTCTTGCTGGGGTTTCCTAGAGCTTATCATCTATGTTCTTCTACGAATGTAGTTTAGCAAGTGTCTATAGATTAAAGATATGGGATTTAGATAAGTGTTTAGGTTTCCTACAGATGGAATATCATATGGCTGGAGGGGAGAGGACAGAGAGAAGATTTAGCTTGTGTTTCAAATTCTGATGGACTGCAAGTGGACTTAGAACACAAAGATGACCTAAACCCCTTGCAAAATAGTACTCTRTAGTCTTCTTCTGAGCACTGTGTGAGGTAACACAGTCCTGTTTAAGTTTCTGTGGCAAAAGCTGTTTTCAGACTTTTTTTGTGCTTGCTCATTTTCCAATTATACTTAATTGACATTATATTGGATAATGGAAAAAGTTAAATCTGATCTTTCATCATTTTGGTAGTGTGTTCTTTTTTTAATTATTGTCATTGGTTTGGGATTTTAATTTGCATTTTAATAAGTTTAATTAAGCAATCAGTGAATACTTATTGTTAGAACAATTAGTTTGCAATTTTMAAAAAAGTACTGAAAAAAAAAAATCGATTCCAACCAGCAGTCCAGGTGAGAATAAATACTTTTGTTGTGCAATGAATTTTAAAAGAAGCATATTATCTTTCTGTATAAATCTGAACATGAAGGAAGATCTAAAAATAGTTTGTAGCAAGGAAAAAAAACCAGAGCTTTATGATGGAGACTGCACAATCCACAAAGCATACAGAAAGATAAGCCACTGAGTTTAGGCCGACTGATAAAAAATATTTGACTATAAGATGTTAACAAACCAGGTTACTACTTTACAGGCAACAGATTTTTCATGTAGGAAGCAAAGTTGGCTTGAACCACATTCCTGACATTTCTCCTTATACAGAACCATGTGAAATAGTTTGAGATTTTCTTGCAATTAATAATTTTTCCACGAGATGGCACAAGAAATCAATCATTCTCTTCCCATAACCGCAGTGTTTTTTTCTGTATTTTGATTCTGACAGACAGGTATGCCCTAATAGCCTACTAAGCAATTACAATATAATGTTCCCAGCTGAGAGTTTGGAATTTGTTATTGTGCATTAATAACTGAGAGATAAGTGCGTGGCAAGGGGGGCATTTCTTCTTACTTGTTGACTAGGGGACACAGAACAGTATTACTGTAGCTGAATTGTTTTTAACTAATATACATAAATATTCATGGAACTCACACGAATTAAATTACAAAGGCATCTGTTACACCATGAGGGACTTAATGCTACAATGGGCACTTAATGCTCAATTGGAAAACAACGTCTAAAAAAACCCTCTCAACCCAATCCCTCTCCATGTGGCTAAGATACTAAAATTTATAATAAATCCCTGGTGGAGTCCACTGAAATATTAAGCATAATGAGCTTATGGAGAAAAAAAAAAAAAAGGAAAAGGATAGGCAGTGGCAGTTTCAATACAAATTTTTTGCAAGTTCCACTGAAAGATACCTTCATAAGTGGATACCATGAAATGTCACAGTCTATCTTGTCAATTAGGAATTGTTTGAAGAAGTAATAGTGAGTACGATCAGAGTACAGTTTACAACAAGTAAACATGTAAGCATGGCCTAAAGGGCATCCATGAGAAATAACAGCAGGTTTTGATCAAGCTTTCTCCAGTCTTTCTGGAGTAAAGTAGCCAGTCTGAGGCTCATCTTTAGAGATGTATCATCATTGGGCTATTTGCAGCCATCAGAACCTGGTATGTTGGTGTCCACCTCTGCGTTTTCCAGATTGTAAAAGGACTTTCTTCTCTTACAGAAAACACTAAAACATGAATATTTTTATTGCCATTGTTCTTCCTATTTAAAATGGCCGCACTGGCAATGGAGGAAATCAACGTCCCTTTTGTCCTATGCCTAGATGAGATCCAGTAGCGAGTTATTTCCTTCTTTCCCAGTCCTGCTGGTATTGCTGGTCTGATTGCAGAGCCTGAATGGGACACAAGCCCTTAGGATGTTGTTCACGTTTTGTGATTTGAAGTTCTTGTGCTTTATGGTGGTTTGTTTAGTTCCACTCCAGAGCAACTCTAGCAAGACTGGGCAATGGCACAACAGAGGTTTTTATCAGCTTGCTTTGCAGGGCTCAGTGTAATGCAAGCATGAGAACGTAGGTGGGGTGAGAGGAATAACATTTTTTGTTTTTCCAGAATTCCAGATATTCCAGTTTTAAAGGTGTTTTGCATACTGAGCCACCTAAGTGTCATTGACATCATTGATACTACTAGGACTGATAGAGGTTCTTGCAGAGGTAAGTCAGCTCATAGCAAAAGTGCATCTGTCTCTCTAGGAATTAATTTTGTCATGGCTTACATTTGACCACTATGATGTCATATTGTGAGGTGAATGAGTATGATATAAAGGCTTAGAGTCTTGAAGTGCCATAATTCATTTGTTGTTCTTCTTTTTTTGACATGAGAAAATTTAGGTTATATACAACTCTTTTAGTGAGACACATTACCACATGCGTTATTACAAATATGCTCAGTTATGCTAGTTTTAGGTAAATTGCCTGTCTAAAAAGGATTATTGAGAAAGTAAATGCAGGACATGCCTGAACCAAAGCAAATGCAGTGAAGTGTTTCAGTTTATTGAAATCTCTAGATCTTTTGGATTCCTGAATTACAGTACATTAATTACAGAGTCATTAGAGAGGTTTTGCTTTATTACAAAACCTGAAATTCTTTGAATTCTTAAGCATAGTCCTTTTGTTATTATAAATATACAATAAAGTAAGTCTCAGCGCTGGACAAAAAGCCAAGGCAAAATCTTCTTGCCACAAGAATGGCACTCAGTGCTTCATTTTGATTTAAATGATAGTCAGGGTGAACTTCATTCTCAATGCAGTGTTACAATATTGTAGTACTTTGAACTTGGATGCCTTACCCTACCTCCTGGGATCTCAAAGAACTTTACAAATAATCCTTGGGATCAGGAAGTGAAGTGATAGTGGTCACAATAAATGGAGATGGATGAATTTGTCTTGCTATAAATAAAAACAACTCTCTCTGTGTGCCTTCCCACAATATTTATTGTTTCCTCTTGTGGAGGTGATGACTTGAAAAAACCAAATTTTTTTTAGCCATACTCTACAGAATCATAGTTAAACTGCTTTATCATACAGTATGCTGTCTTGCTCTATATTTCAGTATCGTGAAGGTTTCCATTTCTAAACACAATTTATAACCTTTTTTATCAGGATTTTTACATCCTGTTTAATAGATAAAATTTATTACAGACTACAGCAACTGATGCAGTTTTCTAGCACTTCAGAGCTTCTAGGTATTCAGATAATACAGCCTTAGTGAACCATAGTTCTCCTCAGAATATACCAACTGTGTTTAAAATATGGATTACCTAAGTGAGTGGTTGAGTACAACTCAGTCCCACCCCAAATCTCATTCTTCCACCAAATTGTTTGTTGCTATGTTACCTCAGTTCATTTAGATTTTCCTGCCTCTTAACATCTCTCTTCTTTAGTAAGGAAGGTATGTCGCTGCCTCTCAGACCCTCCCTGCTACATTTATTACACTGAGAGCTGGTTTCCTCCAGCCACCAGCTTCTGGCTCTTTTCATTTGAAGACTTGGGGGTTGTTTGTTTTTCCCCTCTTTGTTTACTTTAATAGGTAGTCACTGTGGTGGCTGAACTTCGGTGCATTCATGCTGAACTCTAGCTATAAATGGTTTACAAGATGGTGTGGTTAAGACTAGAGATATGAGAGACTTTAATGGTGAAGATTGTCCCAGGTTTATGGAAGGATTTTACCACATTCTGAATACTTTTCTTTACCAGAAGCTGACCAAATTTTGCCCAAATCCTTCCTTTCCCACAGATTTTGCCTTTTTTGACAATGATGAGATAAAAAACCTGACACTTTCTTTGTTTTTTGTGACTGTTTTGGGTTTTTTTCTTCACTAAAGAGAAACAAGTGATAGAGAGGAATGAATTTTGGGGAAATGATGTGAAGTGAAAGCAGCAGGTTTTGCATAGTTAGGGTAGGAGCTGTGACTCTCAGGCAAAAAGCAAGAAAGGGGAACTCAGAGCGAGACCGAGCAAGCCTGCTGGAGTTGTGAGTTACACTGTCTGAGAATAACAATATTCTCAAATAAACTAGTTTGGTTTAGAGTAGCAGGTGGTTTGGTTTTTTTTTTTTTTTTTTGTGTGTGTGTGTGTGTGTAAGCCCATGTTCATTTCTTCTCCTCTGTATTTGGAATGTGTAATCAAATACACCTTCTCAGTGTATTCCAGAGATAAGGAGGTTTTCTGGGAGCCACTTTCAGGGGCACAATAAAGCGCAAGGGTACTTCAGAAGTCTCCAAACATTTGAAGACTTTAACCAAGCTTGAACCAGACTGTCTGGAATATGTCCATCACCAGTTAAAGCCATAATGAGAGAGATTTGAAAAGATATGGCTGCTTTCTTTGTGTTTTCAAATGAAAATACTCCCCGGCTTTCCTTTGTGCAGGAGTGTTTGGCCAGAATCCTTAGGGGAAAACTGAGCAGCCAAACCACATGCTAGTTTACTGAGATACTACTAGGTGAATGAATAAATAATGGGTAGATAAATAATTGAGTCTCAGATTTTTTTTTGATGTTGTAAACAAAGATTGAAAGTAGTCATTGGGGAAACCTTATTCGTCTTATCTAGTACTCAGGATTCATTCCATTAGAAGTATTTTCTTCTGAAGTGACTATATGAATAACCACATACTAGCTGTATTAATTCCATCTGTACTTCACAGCTGCAGATCGTGCAAGCTGGGTGTTGTTTTGGCCAGGTACAGTATATCCTGGGCTCAAGGCGGTTCTCAACATTAACCGATCATCCAGTCTCTCTATCTGCCCTTATTAAGGGTTTATAAAAAGTAAATAAGACTGTAACATTCTACTGTGTTCCAATACGGATTAATATGAAATCGGTTACACGTATTATATTCCGAAGTCTGAGAGCAGAGCTGGCAGAGAGGAAGCACTGGGTGGTAGTGCTTGCACCGATGAGAAAGTCCTTGGCAAGACAGAGGGAAGCAAGGGTTTGGTCTCCACAGGCCTTTCTCCTCTGCGTTGTAACAAAAACGAATTCCCTTGTGCTTTTTCACTTTCTGCTATAAAGGACAGCAGTACTGAGACCTGCTCCACCCGGGATCAAGTTCGTCCCCAGCCTGTTGTGACCCAGAGATTGACATCCATCTCCCGCAGACCAGTGGGGAGCTCTAACCTAAAGTATATTCTGAACTGAATTTTTCTCCATCTGCTGCAGGAAAGTTACCAATCAATAGTTAAATATTAATGGGCTTTTTGTGCTAAAGCACATTTAAGATCTGTTAGGCAAGTCACTTAACACTACTTTTTTAGTTTTATCAGCTGGTAAAATGAAGATTAGATCTTTGGGAACAGCTCCTGTTTGAGTGCTGGCCCATCCTATGAGAAGGGAACCTTAATTGTGGTGGTGGCAAGTTGTGGACCGACCTCATTTCTGCCCAGATGACTCTCTAACACCCTCTGTCTTTAATCTCCGTGTCACATCACAAGACAGAGGTAAACCTATAGCCCCAGGCATTGTGTGGGAAGAGGTTTTACAGGCACATTAGCCCATAATCTCTGGCACCCATGCCACAGCCTTGGCACCCTGAGCACTGTCTGCACTGTAGCTCCTCTGTCACTCCTGGAGCCCTGCAGAATCATGCAATGCCAGGGGAGGAGGCAACAAAATGTAATGCCTCCCCCTCCCAGGCCCCGTCTCCTGTATTTACACATGGTCTTCCCTTGGTGAGGCATTGCTCACTTCCATTTGCAATCTGCAGTTCCCCTTTACAGGAAAGGGTCCAAGGGGAAAGTCTTTGAAGGTGGGGGAGTGAACTCGTATCTAGGGTCTGTGTAGTCAGTAGACATTGTCATAATTCCCTAGCCCTTTAATTAATGACAGGTCTTTTAACGATGGCAAGAGGAAACTCTTGAGTTTCAGAGTCTGCAATGGACTCTGCGCTGCAAAGACTGTGACTTCTGTTTCTTAAATGACAATGTGGAAGTAAAAGTGAAAATAAAAATTTTCAAAGCAGTAAAACATAAACTACATTCAGTGGGAAGTGGATATGTATACGCAAATATACTGTAGATATATATGTGTGTGTGTGTGTGTTTACCTGTGTGTGCATGTTTATATATATATGTACTTCTATAGTGTGTGTTTCAGGCAGATAATTGCACACCTAGAAACGCTGGGTCCTTTTTAGGCAAAGCATGTTGAAGCAGGACATTCCTCTCTTTAGCTAGAAAGAAAACAAAATTCCACTTTGGAACAGATTGGACTTCTTTTCTCTGTTCCCAGACATTGTTGTCTTTTCTGTGTAGTATTTGCTATTCCTATTTCCATCAAGTATTCCTCATCTCTTCAGAAAGCAATTTGGAACAACTTGGATGAAAGCCACCAAATACAAATACACTTTAAGGAAAAAAGAACATTAAAAGTATTGTAGATAGTTTCATCCTCTTAGAACAAAGTGCTTATAACAATGTGTTTGGAAAACCTATTGGGCTTATGGCACTTACTTTCAGGAAAGAAAGACAATGTCTTTTGTGTTACTCACATTTATCTGCCAAGACTCTTTTATGAGAGATCACAGGAGACCTTTCTTTCAAGGCTGTAGATTATACAAACAGACTATTTTGTATAATCTTAGAGGTGAACTAAATGGGAGCTCAAACTGCTGAGTGTCTCTGAAAATCAGGCCAATTTTGCTTAGGTACTTCACTTGCATTTTCTCACACAGTCGAAACTTCGGCTTGAATCTTTTAAATATCTTGTGAGCACTGCTACAATCTGAATCTGCCTCAGAATATTTTTTTCTGGAGGTTTTTTCAGCTGCGAATCTCAGGATATTTAGTCATTATTTTAGCATTTAATGGGAACTCAAGCAGTAACAGCAAGTAATGTGTGGATTGTAGGATGCTGCTGGTTTTACATCTGTCTTCTAAGCGAGTCGGACTGTGCACACAATGGATATAGTGAGACGAGGTGAGTTTCAGCAACTGCAAAAAGCATTCCTTTCTACTTGTACTCTTCTCCCTTAGTATGCAGGTCAGGTACAATGCATGGTGCAGAGTCATTGATGTAATTGCCAAGTTTCCAGCATCATGTTATGATTCATCTATAAAGAGTCAGTTATCGGAAAACCTACCAAATAACAGCCCTATTTTAGACCAGTCTGACACAGGAGATTCAACCTCATTTTGTTGCACCTACAGAACAACAAATATGCATGGTCCTGGCTTCTCTGAAAATTAGTATCTTCCTTTGCAGAAAGAAAAGGATCATCTCATAAGACTTTAAGGTAGTCCAAGGCTTTTTTTTTTTTTCCAGGTAGATTGATTTACATCAACAAGCAAGCAAACGTGATATAAATGGTTTTATTTTTTTTCTGTAATAGTAATTTTAGTTTCTTAAAGAACATTAGATTGTTGTTGTTTGGTAAGAACCAAAACATTTTGATCAGCAAATTAATGAATTTATCATTGAGATTTATAYGTAAGGCTAAAAAAAGCCTGTAATGTACCTGTGCATGTTTATTTAAGCAGTTCGTAGCTTATTGTGTTAAAAATAGTCAATGGTGCAATTCTAACTTACTGGGTGATTATTCTTTTCTTTAGTTTATGTCAAATTGCTTTTGAATAGAGCTGGAATTCAATTAAAATGAACACAAATGGCATTTTAGAAGTATTTCTATTAATGAGTAGCACTATCATAAATGTGTTGGATATGTAATCCATTTTCTAAAGTTAAAATATGTTTTAGACACTAAGTGAATGTATCTAGTCAAGCAAGAAAGCATTATCTACAGAAATGGAAATGAAAGGATTGTTTCTGATCACCAAGTCTTTCTACAGCTGATAGATCTCAGGTTCTTCAGTCTAGTTTCATAAGAACAGAAAAAGTTCTAGGTTTTGGTGTTGCTTTTTTTATATCTCATTCAGGCTATCAGTAGTTTCATGCATTGGACTGAATTAGTTGAATAAACTGAAGAAAGTGTTTTCTCTGTGCTGGCAGAAGAATTTCTCACCATCCCAGTCTGATTAGGGGAGCTGCCTGGTTCCACAATTTGGTCTTTAAAACTTTGGCAGCAAAAAGGTATTGTTTCTTTCTTGAAAAATGGAATTTAGTGAGCTTAAAGGCTTTGTGTTTTAATTTGCAATTCTCTGTGCGTTCTCCTCAATTCTGATATTCTTTTGATATTGTTTTGATTTCACAATGTATAAAAGCTGCCTTTCTGAATGTAGAGATGCAAGAAATTAATTGTGTTTGGTCTGGTATAGACTTGAGAGTAATCTGTATTAGATAAAGTTTAAAATTATTTCATATGCTCTGAATTTCATGCATGTATGAATCACCAAAATTAGAGAGTCTTGAGGAAATCATGAAGTTGCATACGTTTTTCAACAAGTATAAGTACCTTCCCTGAGAGTACTTATCATGTAGGCAAACTTTTAGGTAAATCAGTGAACCTTAGATAAGATTTAGGCTTTTAAGCAAGTAAATTCTAAATAATTTTATGTAAGCATGGCCTTAGAAGTTTATCTTGGTAATATTCAGGTTTTAATGAAGTAAGTTCTATGTAATTTTATGCAAATGTCGCCTTTTGACTTGACCTACAAGCAGAGCTCTGCAGATAATGAATGTGTCAATTTTGTGTCTGGACAATAGAATGAAATTAATTCTTACTCAACTGAAATCTTCTCTTTGACCTGAAATTTCATTTAAAACTAAATAAATTGAAATTATAAAGCCTTTGTTTCAAGATAAAACACTGAAATATTGCATTCACTTTAAAATTTTCAAGATCTGTTGTATTTGGTATTTCTTACGCTTGAGGTCACTTGCACACTCATTATCGATCTGAAATGGCATTTTTCATCTGAAAAATGTTCCCTGGTTCTTCATGTGAAGTGCCTTGTATTATGCTATCTTGATTTGCCTGAACATAATTTGTGCAAAAAATGTGCATAGGGTGTTCTTCATATTTATAAACGCACTTTTAACTAGCATGCTTCAAAACAAGGACAACGTAAGTTTATGTAATTTGGGAAAGTGTCTCATATTAGGTACATAGGGGCAGCATGGGAACTTTCTTGAAAATATAAATATAACTTTTTTTATTAAATAGGCAACAAGATATAAACTGGAGGCCTCTGTTTTAGAGCAAATAGGAGGTTGGCCTTTTGCATTTCCCCTTCACCAAGAAAAAGTATAACCTACTTGGCATCCATTCCTGATGATTAATTTATAAAGCATTAGCATGAAAGGGCTGCGTGAAGCCGTATTTAAGGAATGAAATATGTTCTGATGAAAAAATGCTTTTGATGCCTTCTGACCACTGTGTGTTTGGCAATTATAAACGTGCTAATTTTTGAAAGGAAATACACATAACACTTTATGAGGCAAGACTGCTGAAGAACAACAGAAATTATACAAAAACAATTAGTATGAAAATAAATATCAAGATAAAATATTCCTTTCTTATAAAACAGCTAATTAAAATTGATGTTGAAATATACTGCGGTTTGTTCTCAGCATTTTATGTACCAGGTCCCAGTACAGCAGGAAGACTAAGGCCTCTTTTTCATAGACTGAGAACTCAGCTTGAAAGAATGTAAGAATTGTTTTGAGCCTAAAAGTCCCTTTTCCCCAACTCTGCTTACTTGCTAAAATTTGACATTCAGACAACACCAATGGTCTGAATGTTTTCCATGCTGTAATGAGGAGTAACTACCTGGGTGCGATCTCCTGGTCCTCAACCATAGGGCATGAGAGCGGAAAGGGGACTTTGCTGCTGTGTATAGGGGTTCAGGATGCTTGACAGATATATGATACTGTACAGATACTTGCCTGAATAAAATCCTGTTTCTCCACAAAACAAAGAAACAGAAGAAATTGTGGTCAGCAGCAGATGCCCACAATATAAAGAGATACTTTTCCAGAATAATCCTTTGGCTTCCAGTGATTTGTGGTTTGCAGATCACTGGTGTGTTTGTGTCCCTTTGTCAGTTTGTCTGATAGCATCTTCAATGTCCTATAGCAAGAAATTCAACCACTGAACTCGTATATGTTGTATGAAGAAGTATCTTGTCCTGTTTGCTTTGAAATTGCCACCTACTAGCTTCATATGATGTTCACCAGTTTTTGAACAAGGAGTAATTATTTGATACATCTCCACTGCTTGTGATCATATAAAAAATATGATATGCCCTGTCTGATCTGTTACGTGCCTCGTCATAAGCAGGCAGTATAGTTATTCCTACCTGGACAAATATAAGACCCTCAAGTTGAGAATCTGTGTAGTAAGAAAAACCAATACAGATGTGTTACAAGTTTGCCATTCAACCTTTTTTGTGTAAAGTAAGGAGACCAAGACCATATCTGGCTTTTGAAATTTCCAGCAGAATGCTTGGGTATGTGGCAAATATCATCTAGTATATTGGTTCAACACCTAAATGTAGAAATCTTGCTAGCTTAGGCATTCAGATTTGAAAACTGGGTCTCCGTGAATCATTTACTTTAATGACGGTTAATTGCCTCAGATTTTATTCTTTTTTAAATGACCAAAAAAGGGCGTTATCCACTTTAAATTCCAAAGGTTATCTGTATTCAGTGAGTTAATGCTAATGGAAATGTATATTATGTGGTAATGACTGTAATTATTACATCTAAGGACTCAGGAATCTGTTTTTAACATGGTTTCCTGAGGAAATTATGATTATGCAATCTCTACTTGTCTGTCTGTCTTCCCTTTTGCTTAAGAACTTTGACTCTGTTGGCCAGTTTTTGGAGGAATAGAAGTTTCAAAGATGTTTTCTTAACATGTCTGTTGAAATCAGTGTCTAAACAGGAGAGAGGGAGGGTGGGAAGAGAGACTTGAGTCATTGTAATAGTTGAGTTTTCTCTGCACAGATACAGTGTGTTTGGCAGAAGTGATCGAGTCAATCAAGGTGCATGTGTAGACTGGCTGGTATCGTAAGCATACACTTAGCTCCAGATGAGCAGTTGTGATATGCCCTCTCTCTGGCCTGTTAGAAGATACTCAGGAGAGCAGTATGGAAGAAGAGTCTGTAATAGGTACAAAGTTCAGCTGGTCATGGCAAGCTGGACTTTATTCCTTCTATTACTTAAAGAGCTTAAAGGCCAAATGGCCTTGCTTGGTCTAAAAATCATAGTGAGGCATGGAAAGAAGAAGAAATGTGGAGAAATGTAAAAAAAAAACGAAGCAAAAAATATTCTGAGACTACTAAGAAGTGGGATTTCAAATTATATCCTAAAATGATGAACCTATCATCCTTTTAATATAGGGATATTCACAGCAGCTTAATTTCTGCATGGATGAGAAGATTTTCTTTCAATCTATAGAATGGCTTGGAATAGGTACTTTCTACTTCATATACTTATTTTTAAGGTTTTGGGAACATTTTTCCATACCTGTACGTCTATCTGAAGAGGAACTGGAAGCTCAAGGTCACAGTCTGGTCATCCACATGTTCTAGTAAAGCTTGGTTTATTCAGAATTGACTTTGAGAGAGCAGATGTAGGTATATGGTGTAGCTTTTTTCCATACTGCAACTATTTTAAATATCCAGTATTTGAAAACATGCCACGTTTTGAAAAGTCTGTTTCCAACCTGTTCATGAATGGGCTCCCATGGCTAAGGCAACAAGGTAAAAGGTATTGGTAGCTAGAAGATGGTCATCCCCTGCTAAGGGCATCAACAGAGCAGGCTTAGAGCAGAGCGGGCAATCCTACCCTACTACACACAAGAAAGCTCACCATACAAATCTGCCACTAACATGAACAGCATATCTACCTTTCTGCTTAAGGGCCATCAGCGGAGGAGCCAAGGCTCAAAAGACATATGTAGGAAAGCCTGTTGGAGGGTTCTAGTGCAGCATCTCAACAGAAACATTTGCTTTAGGGAAGATAACGAGGGTGTTTTGGGTTCCATATGCTCTACATGCACATTGCTACAGACTTCGTAAGTATTTTTGCAAAATCAAAGGTGTGAGTTTTGTAAACGTCAAACCACATCACACAGATTTCTGTTGCTCAACAAACTAAGTTCACAAAACTCATCTGCAACAATACGCTGAATATATATGAAATCTCCAATATGTACTTTGCAGAATAATAGCCCTAAAAACATATTTTGATAACAAAAGATCTGTTTTAATGTAGATACACTATCCAGAGCATGAGTACAAGCACCAACAACTCCTTTCCTTGGAGAGTGGACTGATGCTACGTGAAAGGTAGGCAGGCTCTAACCCAGAGTATGGGTACAAATCACCACGATAGTTTACTCAGTAATTCTTGAAGCATAAAGATGACCAGGTGATAAGTTTACACTGCTTAGAATTAGGCCTTAGTTTTCAACATAAGAGAAGCTGGAAATACTCAACTTTCCGTTCCTTAATAAATGAAGATGACAAGGAAATACGTGGAATTGTCACTGACTCAACTGATGAGAGGTGTGCATACACGTACAAGGGAATTTGATGAGCCAGTGACATGACAGGCAGCTCCTTGGTCTTCTGACTGGTGGTGTTAGGTATGTGCCTTAGAGGAGACATGGCACCGCTGCACTGAAAGATGGGGCTATCGTTCATTACACCATAAAAATTCTCTTCCTTTAGTGACTGTGCTCTGGGGCTGTCTGACTCTGTGTGTTTTAATATATTCTTTTGGGGGTACATCCACTATTTCAATCTATGAGAAAATTGAGCCTTGGTCTCCTTTTTGGGGAGGACTTTTGGGGCCTAGCTCAATCCCAGACCTGGGCTGCGCAGCCTGGTGGTGCTACAAGCAGCAGACGGTTGTCCACTGCAGGGAGAAGAGCCACCAAGCCTGGTGCCACCCTAAGCATGGCCCCTGCTGCTGTGGCCAGGTCGCATCCTGCACCAGGGCACTGTTGCTCACTGTAACAACAAGCTCGGTCCTTTGCAGATGTACCTTCAAAGTCATTAAGGAAGACATAATTGAGTTGGACAGCAAAGGTTCTCAGGATCACAGTTTAGACAACTAATTTCTTGCTAAATTCCATTGTAGCCTATCTCTTACTGGATATGGCCTATAAGCTCAGTAAGCTATTTTGGTGCCTCTTTAAATACAGTGAGGATAAAGATGGTCATATTTTTCTAGCTCCTATCTTTTCCCTCCCTTTTTGACTTTCTCAAGATTCTCTTGAAAAGCTTTTCAAGGGCAAGTGAAAGTAGTCTAAAATTATACTTTGAATAGAATGGCATGAATCACACACACAACTATTTAGATGAAATTTTAGTTGTATAAGCAATTTTTTCCAGTCATGTCATCTCCAACTCAGGAGCCAAATGAGAAAATATTTGTGCATCCTGTGTTCTTGATATATGAAGCAATGTCACTGCTGGTGTAAAATGGGATTAAAATACAGTTTCAATTTATTTTGTATGGTCTGCTTTCTTTACAATGTGTTTAACTTTGCCAGACATTACTGTGTACGTTATGGAAAGTGAAGGCAAAAACCTATGATGTATCTCTTTACAGAAATAATCATTCTACAAAGCCGATCCTCTTCAGAAAATGTATCAGCAATCCATGTGCATAAGTGCTTCAGAAGCACAGCCATCTACAATTGATAGCAGCTGAAAATAGTTCCACGTATCCTCTTACCATTCTAGAGTTAATGTGTCAATTATCTGTTATAGATTTGAATTTCAAGGAGGTGATTATTATTTCATGATAAAAACATTTCTGGCCAGGATTATGGAACATAAAATTCAGCTCAGGATTGCCTTGATATATGGTGTATATAAAAAAGTAAATCCAATCAGGTTTATCATTTCTTTTCAACATTAATTGTTTAGAAAAAGGAAGAAATGTTTTGCTGGGCAAGGCAAAGCAGACTGCATTTTAAAAGAGATTTTTCTAGGTTTCATCCTTCAACATGGAATGTTGAAAAAATAAAATGTGATTTCATAAAGGAAAAGTTAATATGTGTTATATTCACTGCTTTTGGAAATGCTCAGATAGTTCAGAATATTTGTAACCATCAATGAACTCCGTGCCTGTGCATCCCAGCTGTACTTCAGTATATCCAGCTGCATTTTATAGTGTGAATTAGATTTGAGTCTGTCTCATTTTCATCCATGCACTAAATTGTTGTCTGCAGACCGAAACTAATCCACAAACATTTATTTTGGAAATGAAATTCACACACCAAAACCTAAAGGGTGAAAACCTACACCACAAGATATTAAAACACCTAGGATGCATGTGCTTAGTCGAAGCATTGCTGACAAGAGGCTGGTTTCTAGCTATGTGCCTAGACAGATACAGGGACTTTGGTATATGCAGTCCACACTGCACTTTAATATGTATGATCTGCTTTGCCACATCTTAGTTATACTTGAATTTTTAAAAATGTGTTCAGACTTTAGTCTATGTATGAAATATGAATGCTAGCAGGAATGCAAAACCTTTTCTTATTCACATTTCCTTTGAAGAGCAGCAAGGTCACTGAGGTAGAATTTAATATAAAGGAAGGGATAATTAACATTGGACTATGAAGTGCTGGTTGTCTGTGGAGGTATGCTGACTGAGACACTTGCTGGGTTTCTAGTAAGCGCTGGGTCCTAAGGGTCTGTAAAGATGCTTTTTCTCATTTAGCACCTTCATTGCCTAGTCTCCCTCTAACAAGATGCTGTTCTGCTGTCCTGATGCCTGCGTGTCAAAGAGATTGCCTAGGGATAGATTTCACTTCTAAGTCCTAGTCAAAGTCATGGGTTTTTTTTTTATATTAAAACTGTTTCATGTTTCCACCATGTAACTCCTTAAACAAAATTTTTGGTTATGTGACATTTTATAAACATACACTCTATGTTATGTCTTTGCTTATCCAGTCACTGCAGAAGAACTACACAAATACCATGCTTAGAGTACTTTGTAGAGCATGTAACATGCCAATAGTGACTGTCATAAGTTCTCTCTCATGGCCCTGTAATGTCATCAGGTTTAAAAAACAGCCTTACTTGATGCTAAAAAGTTAATAAGACCAAAGGAAATAAAAGGAATTTTTAAAAAGTCAGACCTGAACTTTGTGGATTGCTGCTACCCCTGCTCTGGATTGTTTGTTAATACAGTAATGCCAACATCATGGGTCCCAAGGGGGTAGGGACATCCACCAGCCAAAAGTCACGGCACCAACACCACAGAGAGGTCATTTTGCAGGGTATTGCAATGTCAAACACTATTCTGTCTTGAAAGTCAGCAGTCTCTGGAGAAAAAGTACCAATGAGACAATACTGACCAGCGTGGCAGGGCCACAACCACCCCGAATATTTCACCAAGCATCCTCACAAAGGAGGCAGCTGCTGCCCGTTCCCTGGGCACTCCTTCCATGTCTCAGAGCAGTGCCTGGAAAAGCTGGATGATGCTGGCTGGAAAAGCGATGGCTGGTGTAGCCGGCTGCATGGAGGCAGGAGTCAGCGCCAGGAAGGGATGAGGAGAGGATGGACTGTGGGTGACCCAGAGACGCAAGAACAGCTTAGGCTGATGTGTGGGAGGAAGGAAAGCTGCAGCAGATGCAGAGAGCAGTCAGCGAGAAAAATGGGCAGGTCAGAAGGAAAGGCTGGGAATGAATGTGGAAGGTGTGTTGCAGCATTTGTCAAGGGCCGAGAGAAAGATCTGTCAGTGGCTGAGCTGTAAAAAAAGAGTCTGGACATAATTTTTAAGAGTGTGGATGAGCAGAAGGAGAAAAATGGTTCTACATAATAATACTATCATGTAGAAAAAAACCTGAAGCCAAACTGTAGATCTAATTAATTGGAAACAAATTTCTTGCAGGTCAGCTTACTTTGTAATACAAATGTTAGGTTGTCTCCACATGAAGCTGGCTGAATTTGAGTGTATTTCTGCACTGAAACAAAATGCAACAATGATTAGGAAAATGAAAGGTGTCTGTAGAAGGTGTATTGCTGCTGACAAAGCTGTGTGGTGGAAAAGATCATGGAGCTCTTAAAAACTTTGTTAACAGTTTTAATGTGCACTTTGGCATGTTATTTGCCATTTGTATCCCGTATGACAGTTCCATATTTAAAAAAATTGAGAAATTAGTTCTAAGCACTGATCTTTTGCAGTATGGGATGTGCTCCTCTTAATTGTCTGACCATCACTCAATTTAGGAAGTATGTAACACCTGTATAGAGGGAACAGGTTTGGGGATATTTCTATTTTTGTTCTTCTCTTTTGGAGCACAGGAGGAATAATTTCTACTGGGACCTCTGTGGAACTGATGACAGATAATGGCGTGATTATTTGTTATAGCCAGTATCCTAGCATAGAGCAGTAATTTTATTTTTTCTCTGTCACTTAGCAGCCTTTGTTTGGATTTGAATCCCAGTGAATTTTTAAAAGGTATAAATTTGTTATGGAGCTTTAATATTGACTTGTGCTGTGTAGTTCTAATTAAGTATTCCCAGAAATGCACTAAAATGGCATTGTGTTTGTTGTGTTCCTGGGTTTGGTTGTTGTTTTTTTAAGGGGGGAAAAAAAAACCTGGCTGTATTTCCCACTCACCTAAAAGCTCTTTTGTGATTATAATTCATATTATTCAGGCTTATACTGACCACACAGTAAATAATGTTCAATTGCCTTTGATTACAAAGAAGAAAAAAATCTCTTCTGGCAATTACGTATTTTATTAGCACTGCTGTAAAATACAAGAAGAGCACTTGCTAATTCCCTAATGCCTTGGGATCCCACAAAATCTAAGATTCTTCGCCATGTTTATCAGATTTAAATATTGCAGTGTTGGACAGTGGGAGGGAGTGGCTTACTGGGAAAATGAATGTTTCAGGCAGGAACAATTGTATTTATTTTTTCTGTAGTGGGGAATAAAGAACGTGAAGCAGCCTAATACATTAATTTTTTAGAGGTGGGGAAAGAATGATGACTGTAGTTTGGAATCACAAGTCTGGAGAAATGTGGGAAGCTAGAAAAAAACTTTGAAACTTGAAAAATGACAGATATTATAATCTCTAAATAAATTCCAAGAGCCCCAGGCACCTCTATTCAAATATCCAGAGGAGGGTTTTCTGGACTTTCCTGTGAATATCCAAGGCAGTTTGTAGCTTCAGTGACATTTTAAACTAGACAGGTCATAGAAAGTTCTGTAGGAAAAATCCAGCACTTTTCGTTCAGCCCTTTTTTTCCTTGGAGACAAACCCGCAAAAGACCTAAGGGTGTCCTCTCTTCCTAAACACTGTTACAGCCTTTCTGCAGGTGAAGTTCAGTATACAGGTATGGAGAATATCAGTCTGTCCATTTTTCTTTTATTCTGTGCCCTTTTCATTTGGGACTCATCATGATGGTGAAAAGGTGACCAAAGATTCCTTTGATGGAGAGTTTGGCTTTCATAAGCACAGAGTACAAATCTTCTGAAAAGGGAAATATTTTTCCTGGTTTCTCTGTTCTCCTAGAAGCATCTGTACCATAAACTAAAGTGTCCACAGGGCAGCTAAATAGACAGTTCAATATCTAATCTAGAGAGAAGGGCAATGCTTGTATGGTCTTTGCGTTTCCAATTTCAGGCCGTAAGTCTTTCCAAATTAAGAGAAAAAATCTGTGGGGTCAGGACTTATGAGGCAAAGAACAAAACCTCAAGCCAGGACTTAATCTAGAATCATTATATGTATCTGAGGAAAAATTGCTCCTCAAAAAAAAATCTCAGCAATGGATATAACAAAGAAAAACAAATCAGTTGGCAGTAAAGACAGACTATATAGGCCAGTAAAGTTAAGTTTACTGTTTTGATGTTGTAATCTATTTAAACAAGTTCTTCTAATGATATTTACTAAGAAAGGGAAGGTCTGAAGTGCTTAATATTTTCAGATTCCCATAAAATAAAAAAGGAGGATCATATAATTGCTTGTATTTTCATTGTTCTAGCCAAACAGAGGAAGGTATGCTTATTTATGCTAGCTGATCATTTGAGCCTTAGCTCAAATAGTCCTGCTCCCAGTTTGAGGTCCTGAAAGAATCATGTACACCCAAAGCAGGAGTAAAGCTAATTCAAGCCCCCCCCAAGAAAGGGGGTCATACAGGATTCCTCTCAGTGCCAGAGATCAGATGTAAATTATGATGAATTCCTCTTGATAGAAGCTGTGGTCTTGATTTTCTCATCAGTAAAATGGGATGATAACAGGAGTACCATTCCGTAATACCTAAAAGGATGTTTTTGAGATTATTTCTTTGCAGTGGCTGGAAATACGAATCACTGTATTTATTAAGATACAGATCACTTGACTAAACACGTTATTCTCTTCTAATATACTATAAGACTGGATTTATGGGTACCTAGTAGTCTGTGAATTCACATCCTCTGTAACAAATATCCATGTTCCCTTTTAGCTGCAATGTTTAGAATAGCTGTGTTTGTATGTATGAAAAACAAACAAATCTCATGCAGTTGCCAGAGACCTGCTTATTTCAAAACATAAAACCTGAGCATTTCATGTAGATCAGCAGCAGGGTCTCTAACAGCCTGTGCAGGAAGTCATAATTCTGGGAGCAGAAAATTAAACTGCCGCCGTACTTGCCTGGCCAAGCACTTGCGGATGCTCCAGGAGCAGGTTCAACGTGCAGAGGCAGGGCTTCTTGCTCCCATTAAGCATTTCAAACATCTGTCCCCAGTGTTGAAAGCTCTGTGCTGGCATCTGTTGAATAGCAGGTCATTTGCAGGGTTGTACGTCATGGGTTTAGCTCATCCCAGTTTTGATAATCTCTTTATTCCCTGCATGCCTGCCATGATCTGAGATCTGCTGACACAGGATTTCTGTGGTTCATAACTTCCATCTCAAGACACAGAATGTGGCTTTAGGGCTTGTACTGCTTTATACTTTCCTGTTTTGAAGTTCATTCCCACCTGATGAGGTTAAAGCTTGACAGTTGTTTTGATATTCAAGCACTTCTTTCTGGCAAAGGCTTATTGTCACTGCTTACTCTACTGTGAGTGGAAACAAGTTTCTAAATCTTATTGTGGGACTGGGACTGGGACCCAGGAGTGCCTAACCTTTAATCCCAGGTGCCACAAATGCTATCCATGGCTTGGGCATGGAAGGTCATGTCATTGCACAAATTCTACACCCTCTGTTTCCTTCTTAGCAAAATAGGCATTGCATCTCATGAGCATTTCAATGAACTGATTTGCCATTTTGGAAATAAAATATTTTGTTCATCTACTGGGCAACAAATGTTACTTTTATGTTAAGATAGCACCAGACCTCTGAGGGAGTACCTGAGCTCCAAATTTACATGCTTGTTAAATGTTTTGATTGTTCTCCTTGGATGGGGTGCCCTGAGATGCATGAGGACATGGTTTTTAATAAATGCTACTATCTTTACAACCCTGTTTAAAGTCTTTGTATGTTCTTATCTGGTTTCATAATCTTTATTGCATTCTTAGCAGCCCTTTTGTCAGGAGATTAGTAATCCTGAGCAAAAGGCTCTCACATAAACAGAAATTCTCTTAATTGTCCCCTGGACCAGCTTGCAGCCTTTTCATGTGGCTTAGCTGGGTGATTTTCAGTCTTACCCGTTTAGGGAGGGGATCTTCTGATCTAATATATATACTCTTGTTGGCAGATGAGGCTTTGTAGTATACATTCCTGGACAACAAAAAGTATCATTGGGAGGCTGGGATCAGGACACTTTTTCTTATACTCGCTTTACAGAGGCACTGATTGTGGTTATCTTACAGGGTGCTTCCCAAGCCAGCATGTAGGGGACCCAAATCCATGACTGTGACTCCCAGGCACCAAGATAATGCAAAAAGTAATGGGAATTAAGAATGTGGAAGAGATGTGTCTATTATCTACAGTCTGAACACTGCAAATTCAAGAAATTCAGGCTTACTCTTTAGATGTCCTGAAGCAATGTGCTAGGGTTGTGGACTGTCCAAAAAACTGGCACACTACTATGTGTTTAAAGACCCACTTGCAAAGCCTACAAAGACCTTCACATTTGCCAGTTACCCTATACGTGCTGTAAGAAATGCTAAGTTAAAAGAATATAAAACAATTTCTCTGACAGAATCCAAATGTAGTTCACAAGAGGTAGTTCACAATGGTTACAGAAGCAAGTGTGCAGCAATGAAAAGRGAATAAAATCTACCTACCTACTAGATTAGATCTAAAAGTGTCTTTTACTTGATGTTGTCTGGCTGATAGCTGGTTACGATGCTTCACACCTGCATGACTTTGTGGTTCTGGGGTCAGTCCTTACACATCTATTTTCCATTTACAGACAGTAGAAAGGATTTGGGAGATCACACTTTTTTAGTAATGATCCAAATGTATGCTATGTGCCTGTAACAATGCCCTAGCCCTCAATYGGGTAAAAGTTTCAGATTTCCAAACTATTTTATGCCCCTTCCATGAAAATATTAATGACTCTCCTCATCGATAGGTGTGGCTATCACCTGCCCAGACAGTAAAGAGTCAGCTAACAACTACTCTGGTGTTGGGCTAATGGTTAATGTATTGCAAGGCAGAAAAACTTTTTCTCTGGGTGTGGCAGTGTTTAAATGCCAGAATAAAGCATTTTATATATCGCATGAATTTACTACTTCCTAAATGTGCTTTATACCATCAACTGATCTCATTAACTGAGTGTGATGAATGTAACATACCATGTGCTCTCATACAGCAGGAACCAGTGATGAGTTTAGGAGCGAACCGAATTTTTCCCACCTACTTCCAACCTTTTTTGAAGGATACTACGACAATACTTAACTTGGCTTAGAGTCTGCCATTCCTGGCTATAACAAACTGATCTTTTCAAATGCACAGTTGTTCTCTTTATGTCTTTGCCGTGCTAAGAATACTGTCTCCTCTATCTTTCACAACCAGCAGAAGTATCGGAGAGATGAGGGAAATGCAACAAAGATGAAAAAGATCAGCTGGGGGGTGGCACTAAGCGTAAGTGCAGGGCAATTAAAAAGAATTTGAAAGCTGGACCTCAGTATAAATAAGCAGTTTGAAGGAAGAGGGAGCAGAATGTAGACGAAAGGTAAAAGAAATTAGAAGAACAGATATGATTTTGAACAGCTGCATAAGAAAGAGGTATGAACAAGGATTGTGAGAACATGGAATAAGCTTGGAGAAGAAAACAATCCAGTAGGTAAAGATGAGAATAAAACAAGGAGGTGTAAGGAAATGAGCATAACAACATGAAAAGAAGATGAGAAGAACAGCAGCATTGAGTTTACATGATTCTAATTCATTTCTGCAGAATGGTGAGTGTTTTTAGAAGTTCCTGGCAGTCAAAGGAGGAACTGAGAGAGTTTTGTTTGAACATGTGAAAACTCACATAGGCTCCCAACAAGCCTGGGATTTCCATCTGCTGTTACATTTAAGGGTCTGCCTTCAGAAAGCAAAGTGGAGATCCTGAAGATAAGTACAGCAAGTCCTAAGTAACTCAGATGAGAGAGCAAATGAAAATCTTCTATGAGAGATTTTTAACAACCCCATACTCTGCTCCCTATCATCAAGATAGGAATTGTCATGTCATTTCATTTCTGCTCACCTGCTAGATCTTACAGAAGTGCCACCTTTCCAGCAGGAAGAGCTGCAGAAGGGAGGCTGAATGAGGGACCCTCCCACCCCATGTTTTTCCAGCAGGAGAGGCAGGGGCATGGCAGCATGGAGGGGAGCCAATTGTGCTAAGAAATAAGGTGATGGAGCTGGGGGAGTGGGAGAAATCAGTTGGTTCTCCCAACTCATGGGTGTCCTGGGCTGGCTTTTTCTTACAGCAACCAGAGAGACACACTTCCTCCTCCCAGCTCCCGGGTCTTTGGTAGTTCATCCAGTGCTCAGAGGGCAACCAACCAGGAGCTGGCTTTTTGCTCTAAGCATTGGTCTTCTGTAGCCACCACAGCATTCACCAAAAAAAMCCAGACTTTAACGAATCCAGTGTTCATGACCTTTCTCACTCCACATGACTCACTAGGCCATGGAAACCTTATGCGGGAGCTGGCCTTTCCTGTTCGGCAAATATTGACTTATTTTTCACCTATTGTTTCTTCCTGAGCCCACGCCAGCAGAGCCCAGGTTTTCACAGAGCCCTGAAGGCTGGCTTGTGGAAGAAATCAAGGATACTGCAGAAACGAGCCTCGTGCCGGTATTGCGACAGCGGTTGCAACAGTGGGCAGTGATGTTCTCCATTTTGCAGATAAGAAAACAATGCATAGGCCTGCCCACAGCTAGGAAATCCAGGAAATGTGAGAAATACAGCAAGGAAAGAGGCTGGAATAGGATCCTGGGCCAAGCCAGGGCAGCTTTTCCTTCTGTTCGTGGCTGTAGTTGGGACAAAGGCATTGCAGGGCTGCTGCGGTACGTAGATGTGCGCATGTGTCTGGGGGACTTGAAGAATAGAGGTTAGACTGGGAACCTCAAAGGCCTTGCCTAATGGATTAGGTTCTGCTAAAGATAAATCATATTCTGGGTTTAAATACCCTGCTAAGGTAATTCAAGGAAGCAAACATTTTCTAAAGCCAAAATTAACTTGAGTCTGCTCTGTAATTGTCTGATAGCTGAGAAGTGTCAAATCATCCTCCGTCAGAGACTAAATTATAACAATCAGCCTCTATTTTTACTGTTCATTCCATACCACAAACTGTTTAGCAACAAAAGGTGAAAATGACATTGGAAACTGAGATCCAAAGTTGGTAATTTTGTAGTTTAGGAGGAGAAGCAGCAGTGGTGATTTTATGTAAGCCAGCTTCCCCTCCCCAACATTGCTTCATCAAAGTGCTTTATTATATTATCGCTCTTGCTTTTGTACTGTTTTCTAATATTGTACTGACTTGTCTGAATCACTTTGAAAACTAAGGCTGCCTCCTTCTGAGACAAATCCAGGCCTCATTAAAATTCATAAACTGGCAGCCAAAAGCTTTGAGCGCTTTTCCATTGACGCTGAGAAATAGAAGTGTCCTTATTTATCCTGATAGTATATTATTTCAAAGGGTGTCCGCATCCATAGGCAACTGGGTTTTGATTGATAACATTTAGGGCTCACTATGAAAGAAACTGATTTTCATTAAAGAGTTCTGTGACATAAACTAGTCAATGGTATCTCAAATCAGCACCGTTTCAGTGTTTAATTGCATTCTTTTGGTACGAAAAAACCTTCATGTTAGCATTAATTGCAAATCTAGGCTGACACATAGCAGCGGTCTGATCTTCTCAGGTAACATGCATGTATACCTGGGACTCTGTTGTATATTGTCACTGCTGATTGCATGAACTTTCCCTCATTTCGGGGGAGTAGTGGGGGGAGAAGTGAGATAATTACTTGTCTCCACTATTGAGTCCAGCTGAGCTCATGTTACACAATTTAATACCCGTTGTGACGTATATTTGAGCACTGCATTGTTTATGTTTGTCATTCTGCCAAATATGCACTAGGAATATTGATATTTCTCCAAAATAATTCTCAAATTCAATTAGAAAAAGAAAAATTAATATGCTTCAGTCAAAGATGAAAATMAAAAAATTTTGGCATAGTACAATCTCAGAAATATAAGAATTTAAATATATTAATTGGCAGCCACACCAATGATAATCAGTAGGCCTTTACAGGGCTTCAATATGGAAAGCATTTAGAACTTCAGCAGATTAAATCAACTGGGGTAACATGTTTGCTTAGAAGTGTGTGGAAATGTCAGTAGGATAGATTCTTAATAAAAAAAGTTGCAGAATCAGACTCCATTGGGCAAAGCTAGCACTGTAGATACACTGTATGAATCATTAGTAATTGATCAGTTGGTCTTCATTTTAGTGACTGTCTTTGTAAGCACCACACAAATGTGACATATAATATAGATATCAATATAACCTTCTAATTAAGAACTGACATTTATCTGTAGCTTAAGGTTGTCCTAGAACTAGTGTCCTAGAACTAAAATAATTCTTGGTTTTAGGCTGAATTCATTTATTCAGAGAGTTTGGGTAGTATGTCCAACATGAGATTTTTTTCTGCTATCCACTCAAGCTAGCACAGATTCTGGTGAGAACTGGCATACTTGTACTTATCTACAGCAGTGGAATATCTTCCTAGACAGATCTTTTTTAAAAGATGGCAAAAATTTTAAGATCAGCTAGTTTCCTGAGATGGCCACATTTTCGGGTAATACGATTTGTATGATAAAAATGTAATTATGTATATTTACTTTTCGTTTCAGCAGCATAATTCCAAAAACACAAGTCTAAATACTACCTCTACACTAGTTCTTCAGATCTCTGGAGTCTGCCCTGGCCTTCCATGGTGTACTGTACCTAAGCAAAATGTTTCTTGGACATCCTCCCTTCTATGAGATCTAACAGGTAACAAGCCAAAGTGTTAAACTTGTAAGCATAACAGTTAAAAACACTATTTTTGGTGTTCATAGAAACTGTGTTGTTTATTACCACTCAGAAAATGCAGAGTATAAGTGGGGAATATTAGATTTGTTATTAATAAACTGTACATAGCATTAAGTTACTTTTTTTGAGTCTTACCTTTTATAACAAGGCTCAAAGCAATCCCGTCATAGCATGAATTCCCCGGTAGATTTGATGGTGGCTTGCTTTTGTAAAAAGCCTAGCAAACATATGTTACTGATGACTTTTATTAAATGTGTCTTCAAAATAGCAGTAAGTACATGCAAGAGCACTTTATATTTGAAATCTATATGCCTTCTAGATTTGATGTATGAACTCAAACCCACCCAACAGAATTTTTGTAACCTTGTGTTTGGCAAATCAACATAAAGAGGGTGACAGTCTTTAGCAAATGGGCTTCCAGCCAGTTTGTCAAACAGGAATATTTGTACTTACTTATCATAGCTGATAGCCAAATTTGTTCTGGTTCTCAGTCACAAAGTTGTGATTTCTAAAGAAAATCTTGCTACAGGCTATGCATCATCAGAAATATTAATGTGATTTTGATTTTCAATATTGTTAAATCCATAAAAATTCTGAGCATTTTATCTGAATTTGTCTAGTCCATTCACTGAAATGCTGAAATGGATTCAGGAGGCAAAATAGAGGCACTCAGTTCAGAAGTTCTGGACCTGACCCAGACCCATTACTCTTAAAAATATACAGCCTGGTAAGGAATGCCCTTTGCAATATTTTGCACTCTGACTGCCTCCAAAAGGCTCGGCGATCTTTTGCTTTGATATCTAGGATGAATAATACCCAGTTTTGGACCAACCAAGTTGCTCTTTTTCCATGTAATACAGCCTTGTAAACATAAGTTATTTTAAGTCAATTGTGTATTAGCTCTGTGAAGCCGGTGAATACTTGATGAAATGCTTTTTCCTTACTGAAATATTCATGAAGCTAATTTTCAACAATCAACAAAATCGAGTCATGTTTTTGAAAAAGAGAACAACATCTTTCCATATCTGCATGTTGAATACAAATCAAAAAAACCCTAAAATAGAAGTGATCAGATTCACTTTTTGTATTTGCTCCTGATTTGATGAGAATTTGGAGTTCCAATCAGCCAGCAAGTGAATAGCTCCTTTATTATTACTTTGATTTCAGTTATCAGCCATCCTCTTTTGGGAGTGAGTATATACTACTGAATTTGATACTGAATCTGGAACACAACACTGACCATAGCAGGCACTAACATTTCTATGAGGGATTTAATTTAATCTAATTCTCCAATTTCTCAAAATCTTATTAATGTTTCCTATTTTATGCACACACAAAAAAAGTTTAGCTGGTTTCCAACAAAGTGCTCTGACTAATATTTTCATGCTCTCTAGGGGAAAACCTGAACCAGTATTTACCAGTATTAAATCCACCGAAGTCCATCAAATCATTGCAATTTGGCCTAATCACTATTTTGGGGGTGGTGTTTTTAGTTGCATGCTATATCAAATTCAGGCCAAGGAGAAGTTTAATTTGTAAAGGATTCTTTCTGTGTGTCATTTTTGGCTTTGAACTGAGGAACATATTTTGAACTTTCCTAATCATGAGATCCAAAAAAAGACCACAAATGCCTTGAGGATAGCTCCTGCAGCACCTCTCATTTTAGCTGAGCAACCTAGAAGTTGACACAACCTCAGTTGTAATGGAGAAGGACGCACAACTGCAATTGCATGGTATAGTTTGGAAAAATGCACAGTGGCAGCCAGGCAAATGGGTGGAGAGGGAAGAGACATGGGATGGTCCTTATCCACCTGGCAGTGGAGCTTGGGTGGCCTGGGAAAAACAACCCATGACCCTACATAATGCATGTAAGCTCTCTACATGGTGCGTGCTGAGAAGCAGGCATTTGGAAGAGCCACATGGAGAAAATCACAGCCTTACTGCTGAGCAAGTTGCTTCCTAGAACTTTCAGGAAAGTTCACAAAAAGCAAGATGCTGGAAATCCTGCCCATGCAGGGAGCCAAGGCATGCTATTCAAGCACTTAGTTCTTCTGTTCCCCTCAGATTCACCGTTTGGGGCTGTCCCTGGAGTCAAGAGAAAAATGACTGTTTAGAAAGGACTCAAAACTGGGCTGGAGGAAGAGGAAGATGGTAGCTGGGCTCGCCTTAAGCAAAATAGCGGAGTGGTTGGAGTGTTCACCTAGGAAACAGGAGAGAGGAGTTACTTGCCCTCCTCAGCCTGAGGCTGTCAAAAACCTTTATCTCCTATCTCTCTCCTAGGAAAGTGCTGTCAGCACCAGGCCAGCTGTGAAGGTGGCTGGAAGCAATCCCCACCCTTCCTGTATAAGCTTTTCTCCTGCAAAACAAGAAATACAAGAAGCATTAGGAACAAGAGAAATACTGTAAAAGGATACCGTAATGTGACTTGTTGCCAAAGGTTAGGTGAGCTCTAAGAGTGCCCACTGTAATGTGCATCGCCTAGAGGGCTTGGGCAGAAACACAGCTTGTTCTTGAATCCTTGTCACTTGGTTCAGCAGCTGAGTTTGGCACCAAAAAGGTGGGCAGTTTTGGCCATCCGCAGGGTTGCTGCTGTAGGTASCTGGGAACGCGGGAATCAGACGAAGTGCTGGGCAGCTCCAAGCTTTGCTGGCACCTGAGCTTGGGAGGTTCAGAGCTGAAGCCCCAAAACCCAAACAGCGGTGTCCTGGGTGTTCTGCCTAAATCCTGATGTAGGAATGGCAGCTCTACAGCAGATCTAGCAGTAACTCTTCTTAAAAATTGTGTGATTATAAATTCATCCAGGTAAACACATTTTTTAAAGAAAGGGCACTTCACCTCCTTTAGATTCAAACCATTTTGCTTGTAGAAAAAGCTTAAGTTAGAATATGGAACACCTCGGGAAGTAAGCATAAAATGTGCCCACCATACAAAGAGCTCTCATTAAAAAACCAGAAAAAGTCAGCTGTGAAATGGTCAGGTTRAACAAGACAAGGGTAGTGCTAGTTTGTCCCTCTTCAGACTTACAGTTCACACATGACAGATCTGAACAGGCCTGGGGGAGGGGGGCTACTTGTTAACTTCACTGCTTGCTTAAATAGCTGACCTTCTTCTCACTTGGCAGGATTTCTAGGTATCACTTCTTTATGTAGATAAACTGTTCTTTTGGCTAACTTGGCTCTTCTTTAACAACTGAAATATTTTGGAACAGATACTGAGCACAGCATAAACCTGAGCATGCCATAAAAATAAATGTAATTTAGAAAAAGCACTCCTGGTCAGACTGAGTCRGCTGCATTTTAGTTTGTTGACTGTCTTAGTTCTAGTGGAAACAAACAGAAGACACTGGCACGTTAACAGAGAGTGATGAGAAGAAATAATCTGGGCCTTTCAGAGGCAGTAGAAGTGCAGTAAGGCAAGAGGCTTTCAACACGTTCCCACAAGGCAACCGTGTTTCTTCCACTGAGAAGACTGGGGGCTCTGGGGTGTCCTTTGTCCATTATGGATCTACAACTGTTCTCTAATTCTTTGATTGTGTTTTACTGAGCTCATGCCTGCAGTGCAAGATGTAACGTGTGTTCCACAGCCAGACAAACCTGTTCTTGTTCACTAACAGAGCAGCGAATTGCTTCTCTTATTCCTTCTTTTGAATATGTTTTGGGTTTCGTTTGATCCTGTSTTTTGCTGGCATACTTTTATGATACTGTTATTATAAATGAGTACAAATGTCCTTATTTCCAGAACTAATGTAGGCAGCATTGTTAGTCTCTGGATACCAAAGTCTTGTCCGCATGTGGAAATTAAGAAATATATTAATGTGATGATATACTGCCTTATAACTATTCCATGTATCTCTGTATAGACATACTTGTCCTCCATTAAAAGTGKTTTTTTTTATTCAGTATCCTTTGAAAGCAGGTTAAGCTAAAAAGTAAAAATACACCATTTCCGTTTACATTGAAAGTTAACTAGGATTCAAGTAAAATGCAAATTTAAAATACAGTATCTTCTAAGCATTTGTGCAAGAGAATAATAAGAATGTCTCATTCAAGTTTAATTTAATCGCCTTTAAAAGTGGATTTAAAAAAATGTCTTCTTTCATTGGTAAGTGTTCCACATTAAGTTATTCAAGAATTTATTCCCAAAATAAAAATATTTGCATAACTTCACGTGTGACGATATTTTGGTGTAGAATAAAATATTCTGTTTTATATATTTTAATCTGGACTACTTCCCACATAAAAAAGATTTGATGATTTGGCCCAATCTTGCCCCATTTGCCTATAAAAATAGCATCAGGAAGCCAAATAACTGGTGTAATCCTGATAGATGACATCAACTGTTAGTCGACTGGTTTCTGCAAGGAATACCTAATCCTGTTCTTGTCATCCTCATTCTGGCAAGATCTCTCRGTATAATCCAGGGTAACTTTGCCTGTGTGAGATGTCAGGATTAGGCTCTGCGATTAACCACATCTCTAAGCTGCCTGCCTGAATCCAGTTTGTATTCTGTTGATGGCTTGATGCTGCAGTATACAGAACACTATAATGCACAGGATTTCAGTCTTTGGTTGATTGTTCTCTGAAGCTTTGTTAAAAATCAGCCATTTATGTCCTGATTTAGAGTCTAGTCCATATTCTGCATAACTCCTGCATAACTCATGTAGAGGATGTACTGTAGCGCTGCAAAGAATGACTAATTCTTTCTCTATTATGATGACTCACTATTTGTTGTTCTAAGAAACAGGCTTCTCAAATCATGGCTCTCCCTTAAGGGTTTTTTTTTCCCCTTCTTCTTTTCATTTTTTTCCCCTTTTCATATTTACTATTTATCAGTCTAGGCAGATGAGAGACGTTTAAATTTTTCATATAAATTTTCCTCCAGTATCTTCCCTTAAGTATTCTGTGTAGAATTTTTACCTCCTACATGAAGATTTAAGAAAAGATCATTCAAGTATCTAACACGATGAATAATTCAGCATTTGAAAGACATATTCTCTCAATGTTACAATTAAAGCACAGTTGCTCATTACAATTATATATAAAGAATTTTTCTATCTAATCCTGTTGATTAATCATGTCTTCCTTTTTTCCACTGACTAGCTGTCTAAATGTACATGCCTTTTGCAATTACCTTAAGCACAGACCTCCAAACTTCTGCTGTTATAGCCGTCTATAGCTAATTAATTGTAGAAACAAACAGCTAGGTGTTGGGTCTTTGGTAAAATTTAGGTAATTTATTTCTATATTTAATATTTCCTTTGGACTGATTCGTGGTGAAGGCATGCAGCTGAGATGTTTCAGTTTGCAGATTTTACTTCTTTTCAAAATCCTGCAGTTTTTCCTCCATTTTATGGTACACAGAGAAGTTTACTGTGCATTAAGCCAATGTAATAAAATTATTGTATCTTTTGGCAATGTCAGCTACTTTGAACAATAGAATTCTTTTGAAAACACCAGCCAGCAGTACATTCTTGTGGCACACACTTCAGTTTTGTGAAATGATTGTTTTTGTTTGCTTTGGGTTGGATCCGTGATTGTAAGCACATTTTTTAAATTGCCTTGTCACAACTTATTTTCTTTAAATCATTATATTTTTAATGTTTGTGTGCCTTGTGATGCCCAAATTGGCTGCATCATTAACTCCTGGTGAAAAGAACTACAGATTTAAGACCTACTCTATCTTTCTGTTAGATGGATGCTGGCATGCACTTTGAATTTCTATCTGCCCCCTTGGTAGCTATGACAACTAGTGATAGATTCTGGGGTATTACAAGCAAATATGAAAGGTTGTGAATAGCATAGAAGCTAAGAAGAATTTCTCTTCAAGGTTAGTTACTGTCTGTTTCCCCACTGAATTTCTTTACAGCCTTGATAGTGAAGGCACTCTACAAGTACCTCAAATTTAGGTCCAAGCTTGTTCACATCCCACATGCTGTGTGTTTAGGTGTGAAAGGCTGTAAAGAAACAAAAGAAGTTGAAAAAAAAATAGGCGTCATGTGAAATGAGGTTTTCATTTAGGGTCCTTGACTGTTTTTCTGGATACACTCCATCTTTTCTGTGTGAGGCTCTCTTTTTAGTAAAGAACCCAAATGCAGACTGCAGGCTTTGGGGACTTCATCATCCATTTGGACATGTATCTCCTCCCTGCTCAGCTGCCGTTCAAGTTCAGGAATTGGGGATGGGAGGGGACAGTCTTTGCAGGGTGCCATGGCTGTCAGCATCCTTTGTTTGCTGGAAAGATGAGGAAAGGTGTGGAAAGGTGTGTTGACCTCCAGCATGTGGGGCAAGGTCCTTCTGGCACTTATGATCATGGAGAGAAACTGCAGAGCTCAAATCACCTCCTGGAAACCTCTCTCCATGAATCAGATCTTCCTTGGGATGTTTCTGGCCTGGAAAAGAACAGATGCCCTGCTGCCTGTGCCTGTTATCAGGACTGATTTCAGCTGCTTGGGAAAAGACAGCAAGAACCCTAGAGAACAGATCTGCCTGGCCTTCAGATCCCTCCAGGGCAAACAGCTTGATCTTTGCTATTTAGAGACTTATTTGTCAGGCAGTGCTCTTAGGGACAGGAGAAGCAACTTACCCTTGGAATACTAAAACACTGTTGCACATGTTTCTGCTGGACATCTTATGGAAAGCAAGAAGGCAGTGCCCACCAGGATGGAATCCACTGCAGAAAGAAAAGGCAGGGTGGG